>BPLS01016012.1:0-12961 GCA_019656275.1 Rhododendron kiyosumense | reverse complement strand
TTTTTTTTTTTTTTTCCAGAGATACTCTCGCGAAGAGCACTCTTTCTCTCTCTAAAACACACACTCTCTCTCTCTCTGTGTATTGATTTGCGGCGTATGGGGGAAGTGAATATAAATAGAGAGGAGGTAGATGCGTTGATGGTTTTGTTTTAATGGGGTTGGATATTTTAAATGTTTTAATTTAAGCTATACTTTTTAGTTAATTTTTCACGTAAAATGTTTTTGCTTTATTGCTGTATTTGGTTCTGAATTGTAATCAGTCCTCAGCGCTCCAATTTCCAACAGTGAATGTTGAATTTATGGAGAGAGAGAGAGAGAGAGAATGTGTGTGTGTGTGTGTGTGAGAGAGAGAGAGAGAGAGAGAGGTTCAAATTTTATAAAGAGGGAGAGAGAGATACATAGGCAGTGATCTGGGGGCATTCCGTCGTCCACCAAAACAGAGCCTGTGAAAGACTATAAAGTCACTAATTTTGTTTGGTTCCTATCATTTCTTGTCCAAGTTTAGGAACATTCAAATCTAGACCATTAGTTTCTATAATCAATGGTTTGAATTTGTCAATAAGAATCTTTGAGCGATATTCAAAACGTTAATGATGTCAATGTATGATTCATATTTGGACCGTCCCGTTTGGTCTCTAAATTAGGATCAGAAAGGATCCGTTTCTTTAAGAGACGGGGACCCTTAGTTCAATTATTCCGCTCCCATATTCTACATGAATGTTTCTTTAAAAAATTTACATAAAGTTAGAGAGATACCTAGGCAGTGATCTGGGCTGCATTTCGATCTCCTCCAGCAAAACAGAGGAATCTCAAAGTGAAAACTAACCCTTTTTAATTTGTACGCCCAAATTCTACTTGGATTTTCTTTCTGCAAAGTACAAGCACAAGTACAAGTACAAGTGTACAACCCCTTTCTTTGTTTTTCTCTTACATCTCTGTGTTGGAAAGGATAAAGGAGGAATATAATTATATGCTACTAATGAGAAAAAGAAAAACTTATTTACGGATTTCACAGTGTCCAAACTCGCGCGTCAAAAATTATTTTGGACGATTCGAATTAAAAATAAACTATTACCTGTCAGAAATATTAATTACCGATCAAAGTTTAAAAATATATCTCAACTATTAATTGCCGAGACGAATGAATGAGACTATACGTTTCCGTAAATTAATAATTTATTCAGGAAGAAGCCATGAATAAATTATTCTCAATGAGAAAATATCCAGATTGTTAGGGTTGGCAATTAGAGTACAATTTTTTGAGACATGCATAAGGTGTATTGTTGGTGCCTTTATAAATGTTTTAGCTACAAAGCATGCAAAAGTATTTGTTTTAGCTACAAACCAACACAACAGACACAACATGATAATCACCCCAATTGAGAGAGATTTTACTGGAGTAGTTTTCTTCCTTAAGCTTTTTGTTGCAATTATGACATGCATGTGAAATTTCGAAGTCTCATTCTCCTAAGGACCACCTTAATTTAATAAAATGAGGACCTCCCTTTCCCGATAGAATTTCGATAATCCAAGCCACTCAATGTGTTCAAAACGTGATTTTAAGAGTACCCTCAAGAAATCAGCAAAAAAAATGACCAGAAAGGCTTCTTCCAAGCAGTTTTTGTTTGTTTTTTATTGAACGGCTCAAATAAAAACTACTCAGATGAAGCCCTTCCCGGTCATTTTTTTTCTGATTCCTCGCGGGTGATCTTAAAATCAGGTTTTGAACACATTGAGCGGCTCGGATCATCGAAATTTGAACGGAAAATGGGAGAAACTGAGATGTCCTTATTTTAACCTCCTCATTTGAAAAATAACTGTATATATATACACACTTAATTTAGTAATGTTTCTCTATTTTTAGAGATAATCTCTAAAAGGACAGATTAAATATTAATATTTTAGTCGATACATAGATTGTAGATTTTTCCCTTTTACCCAATTTCTCTCGCATCTCTCTCTAACCCCAAAGTGGTCGCCGCTCCCATCTCCTTGCTTCCCCACCCTAGGGTTTCACACCCCAATGGGTGACGACAAGAGAGGGATTTCTCCCTCTTGTGGGTTTTTTCCATTTCCTAATCCTAGATCTCGGAGCTCATTTCCCCTTCATTAACATAATATTAGAAAATATTATATTGCCTTATTTTCTAAGTTTTATTATTCTGTTTCTAGTTTAGGCAGATTATTATTTGTGTTTCCTAGTTAGTCTGGAATTCCTTATTATGCGTATTTCCTTGTTATGCATCTTGTAGCCTATATAAAGGCATGCTAGGTTATAGTTTGAATACAATCAATAATACATCTTTTGCTTTTCTTCACATGGTATCAAAGCTATAAAATCTAGGCCCTGTGAATTTTCGTTCTTGGCGGGTGGCCTAAACTTCGTCGCCGTCCGCCAGGCACTCATAGTAATATATAACTAGCTCGTGCACTTGGATTTCACCTCAAATCTCTACTGTCAAGACTTTTCTTGCTCATGGCTATTTTTGGCTCTCCCTGCCGTTTCTCTTTTCTAGCTTCTTTTGGTTTCTCTTATCTTGGCTTGGCTTGGCTTGGCATGGCTGCTCCTGGTTTCTTTACGCTTTTTCAAACTCAAGTTGATAAACCTACTTGAGTTTGAGGGGGGATGTTAACATAATATTAGAAAATATTATGTTGCCTTATTTTTTAAGCTTTATTATTCTGTTTCTAGTTTAGGCAGATTATTATTTGTGTTTCCTAATTAGTCTGGATTTCCTTATTATGTGTATTTCCTTGTTATGCATCTTGTAGCCTATATAAAAGCATGTTAGGTTATGGTTTGAATATAATCAATAATACATCTTTCGCTTTTCTTCACAACACCCATCCTTCTATTCCCCAATTAAACCACCATCCATCGCCCATCCTCTGCTTCTTCTGCCACATAGTTCAATGGCTTTTGGAGGTAATGTTTTGTAGATTGTAGTCACTGGAGGCGTCCTCCCCCTACCAGAATGGAAGATCTAGGTTGATGGATGAAATCTCCTCCGGTACGGCGGATCGACTCTGTCCAGTTTCGTTACCGATTTTTCTCCCTTTTTTTTCTAATTCTCTTCTTTGGTATGGGATTTCTCTCTGTTTGGTGAGCTTCTTTGACACATGTGTGAGTGTTTTTTTTGTTGTTTTTTTTGCAGTGCTCCATCTGTTTGGAGATGCGAATTAAGTTAGAGTTGGGTACAATCTTTGGACCAAGTGTCCTCCTGCTGGGTTTCTTGATCCCTTGTTTAGAGATCGAGTTTCCTCTTGACGTATTGTTTCTTAAATTTATAGTATCACCTGTTATCGTTTTGGCCACACCAAAAAAAAAAAAAAGAAACTTAAAAATCAATAATTTTTTGCATCATTTTTGGAGGACTATCTCATACCTAAACCTGAAATTTACTTTACATTTCTTTTGACACTTGTTTAACCGTACTCCTACCGTGCTTTAACATGATAAAAATTTTGGAAGCATATGTTATGCAGTGTTAGTTATCCGTACGTATAACTATTAATTTTCTAGAAAGAGAATGAGATATTCGTCCAATGGAGATTGTGCATTTCACATTCCACTTGCTTTTAATGCTAATGAAATTACGATTATCATCACGTAGACGAACGTCCATAAAAAAAATAAAAATTTAGGACCATTCGAAATTAAATCGTTGACAAAATGTTTTTGAAGTTATTCTCATCAGCTATATTGTGTTTTATGTCCGGATCCAATGAGGGATCCCACACGGTGCTACCGTGCGGCGTACGGGACTCCCCTTTTCCGATCCAATTGCGACGATTCAAGCCGTTCAAAGTGATCAGAACGTGATTTTAGGGTACCCATGAGAAATCAGCAAAAAAAATGATTGGGAAGAGCTTGATCCAAATAGTTTTTTATTGAACGATTCAGTAAAAAATTGCTCAGATCAAGCTCTTTCCGATCATTTTTTTTGCTGATTTCTCACGGGTACCCTTAAAATCACGTTCTGATCACTTTGAGCGGCTCGGATCGTTTCGATCGGGAAAGGGAAGTCCCGCACCATAAGGCCGTAAGGGATCCCTTATGAGATCCGAACTGTTTATGTAGGTATTCTTGAAGTTGTTCTCTACGTCCATTTATGAGAAAAAGAAATATAACGGAATAATGGGGCACGCTAATGTGCGAATTCAACAAATCTTTGTTCTTCTTCTTTCTTGATAACCGGATGTTTAGGTCAGTTTGTTCACATCTCGACTAATTCTGCAATATTGAATTAATAACAAAGTTAATCATCAAATTTACCATGGTTATATGTGGCACAACTAGACTATCGACTGCATCTGGTGGCATGGAGAACAGAAAATTACCGCTCAACAGATTATCGCAAGTGAAAAACACACTTGAGGTATAAACATATATCATGATGCAGCTGTTATGTCCTTCATTTTGCTTCCTCGATGTACCATTTGTCGAGTTTCTTATAATAAAAAAAAATGCCGATTAAAAAAAATGTTGGGATTAAGCACTACACCGAGTTGTAGGGCCAATGGCTTAGGCCCCGTTTCGTTATCACATATTACTTATCTTAGAAAATTGATTTTCGCACTGCTCAAATTAATACCCACACTCCTCTTGATTGTTGGACTCCCTCTTTAGAGCGCCCTTAGTAATTTGAAGAGTGTGAAGATCACTGCCCTTCATCTTATTGTCTTATACTATGGTCATTGATGACAAGGCTCTTAGAGCATTTCAAGGGGACCAATGCGGATGTGCTGACATATTTATGGTGTAAATTGCAAGAAAGATATTAATGGCACGCGAGTGGCTGTCTTTTTACTCTAGTGTGGCAAGTGCTACGAGGGTAGGACCCGAGGGCTCTGCTGCACCTGTGGAGGTAGCAGCCCGTGGAGGTAGCAGCCCCTAACCATGCTGAAACGGCAACGTTTTTTTTGGAAAAAAAAAAAAATTCTTGCTTCTGTTTGTAATTTTATGGAACAAAAACGTGATTATGAGAGTCCTAGAGACAAAATTTGATTATGTCTCTTTAAAATAATATAATCAGAATAATAAAATCTTCATACCAGTTCAAACGAATTAAAATTTTGAGCACTTAATTTTTTAACCATAGTTTTTAAAATATAAACGGTCTCAAAAAATTAAGTGCTCAAATTTCACTTCGTTTAAATCAGTGCAAAGATCTTGTTATTCTGATCATATTATTCTAAATGGTCCTAATTTATTTTTATCTCTAGGGCTCTCATATTAAGTATATGCTTGTCATTTAGGACCCTGTGGAGCAGAAATATGATTATGAGAGCCCTATAAACAAAAATTAATTATGACTCTTTAGAATAGTATGATAAGAATAACAATATCTTTGCATTAATTCAAACATAGTAAAAATTTGAGCACTTAATTTTTTGAAACAATTTATATATTAAAAAATATGGTTAAAAAATTAAGTGCTCCAATTTTTAATCCGTTTGAATGAGTATGTAGATCTTAGTATTTTGATCATATTATTCTAAAGATGCATAATCAAATTTTATCTTTAAAGCTTTTATAATCACATTTATGCTCCATAGGATTGTAAATAGAAGGTAAGAATTTGTTTTTTCCACCAAAATGTTGCCGTTTCAGTATAGGTAGGAGGCAGCAGCCCCTACCTATAATTTTTATAAGTAGGGGCTGCTGCCTCCATGGGCGCAGCAGAGCCCCGGGTTCTTTCTTGACCAAGGAACTAATGATTGCCGATCAATTTAATTTTTATATTGAATGTTACTCAACAATCTCTGAACAATTTAGATCAAGATGAAAAAAATTCGATTAAGCGCATTAAAATGCCTACACCCAGTAAAAATTCCTTGGTCATTAGTTTCTTGACTAAGGAACCAATGATATCCGATTTATTTAATTTTTATATTGAATGTTACTCAACAATCTGTGAATACAATCTATGAATGATTTAGATCAAGATGAAAAATAATCAATTGAGCGCATTAAAATGTCCTACACCCCGAAAAACCAATTGATCAATCAGTTCGGTGTTCGGTGGCTAAATTTTAAAAACCGAACGAATTATCTGTTGTCCAAATCTCCAAAAACCAAACCAACCGAACCGAAATCACCCTTAGCCACACTCCAGGTTCCGCCTTATCCGTATCGTACCTGCTGAAGGTGACTCACAATTTGAGTGGTTTGCGGTGGCCGTTTCATTTCATCCATTTGATTGGGCCAATTGCGAATCCTTTTTTTCCTAGCAGCTGATTGGGTCCCACTACTTGCGCACGTCAGCAATTACATTCTCGAGCCAAAAATGGAAATATTCTGCCTAAACTTATCGATAGGTCTGGCCCACTCCACTCCACTCCACGCCACAATAATAGTAATACTGGACCCAAAAATACTGCTTTTGTAAAAAGGAAAAAAAAAATTGAAAAAGTTGAAGGGATAAAACAATTAACAAGATAAATCTTGGATTGGACAAGGGACTAGACGTCCGCTGTTTTGTTAAAAATTTTACGGGTCTAATGAAATCTACATCGACTATCTAGTTTCGTAAATAATGATTTATAACGTAATAAGATGAAGTGTACGGTATCAGTATTATGTATCTCGTAACTATTAATCTCAAAAGGATTAAATAACTAATGGTACCATCAAACAAAATAATCTCAACTTTTTTTGTTTTACTATTTATTTTTCCTTTTGATAGTCTTGTTTTTTTTCCAAAATTAGCCCTCTCTCATTTCCATACATTTCTTATCCATTAAATTTTTGGTTTGCCTAGGAAATGAAGTATCTGGTGTATAATCAAACTTATAACATTTTTAGATTCCTTATCTCAACATATAAGACAAAATAAGAACAGCTTTATGGACATGCATCCGGAACTGTCTGATATGCATAAGTTCCACACGATACAAGGGCATGGGTAACACAAAAATCGGAGTAATTTGAAAACATCTATATTCCGATCTATGTCCTAACATTTGTGCCACGGGTATTTTTCATTCCAAAATTGTGTAGGAGATAAGGAGGTGGTGCACTTGAGTAATAATTGAGCCTAGAACAACATGGTCTGGAGAAGGAAAAATCAAAAGATAATGAAGTGCTCCGGAAACACCGTCGTTGTCGCGTGATGCTCCAGAGTCCTTCTCAACCACATACTACTTTTTGTGGAAAGTATGAAATGGGAAGCCTTTCAAAAAAAAAAAAAAAAGAAGAAATGCGGACGAGGGTGGGTGGTGGTTGTGAGTGGGTGGTGGTTGTTATTTCCCGGTACGGATGGAAGGAAGGAGACATCCTTCACCAATTTACTTCCCTGAAACCCTGCGCATTCCCCGCATCTCTCTCTCTCTCTATATATGAGTTTCTGTTACTGAAAGATACTCCTCAAATTGTTAACGACACGGGGTGAGTACATCCTACGTGATACCGGTTCGATATATTCAGGCCGTCTAATACATTTTTAGATGGTTCGGATTAAAACTCTCTCTCCTCTCATTCCAATATTTTCTCTCTCCAAATCCGTACCGTCTAATAATGCAATAGACGGCTTGAATGCACCGAGCAGACACCATGTGGTACCCACCTGACACTGATAATTGTTCCCTGATCCCCGCATTCAAAAGTCAGAGGCCAACTTTGTAGTTTGTGGTGATTTATGACCCACACAGAGGGCACAAGTCTTAGTCCACCAGTCTTTCTCGTCAACACTTAATTTTTTTTTAATCCGCAAGGAGATTTGGGTTTAATCTCTATTAAGTTCTCTGATTCGAAACCTTAAAACAGCATCCACATCTCTCTCTCTACTCCCTCTTCTCCACCAAGGTAGCCAGTGAAAACAACAAAACACTCCTGCATCAGCCTCGTCACAATACCAAAATGATACAGTACCTCGCGATAAAGCACGAGTCACTATTTACTGGTTTATCTATAAAAAACAATATCTGGAATAGAAGGATTTCTTTGCATTTGAAGGGTGGATTTGCGGAGGTAGGTAGCAATGGCATCGTCGGTGGGTTCAGCTTGGCGTTGTACGTAGGTGGGTTCAACAGAGAGAGAGAGAGAAAGAAAGGGGTTCGATCTTGGGGTTGCTCGGAAGAGATTATGCCGGTCTTGGAGGTTCGATCAACCTGAGGAGGTGATTTTGCCGGTGCATGTAGACTGATTTTGTTTGCTTGTTTTTGGGGCTGCAGTTGAGAAGAAGAGAGAGGAAAGTTAGAGAGAGACAGAAGGGTTTGCTGGTATGGTGGTTTTGCGTTGCTGGTTTGGCTGATTTTGTTTTTTAGTTTTTTTGCAATTGTTTGCTCTTTTTTTTAACGAAGAAATAATATTTTTAATGGGATAGTTTTAATATAGAGAGTTTGATGCAAATGATATTTTAAAAGTGGGTAGCTAAAATTATATTAAAGTAGCTTTTTGTAGTGTAAATTAGTTCAAAATATAAATAGTTCTGGTGTGGATGCTCTAAATGCTATTAATTTATTTGCTTCGATGTTAATTAAGCTTCCCGCATATTGACAGTAAGATTTGACTCCAAGTAAGATGGACCGGAAACATGACTTATTCATAAAAAAAAACAGTTAATTTTTTGTGTGTTCCAACTTCCAACCATAATTGAGGAGGTGTTTCCGGTAAGGAAAAATTTGTAAATTTTTATTTATAATTAAAAAGTTGCTAAGTGTTTTTAGTAGTGAATAAGTTGATAGATTTGTAAATAGAGTTACTGTAGCAAAAAAAAATTTGACAATTTTTTTTGTTAGTCAAATGTTAGAAATTTTTTTTTAGTGAAAACTAAGCCTGAGCTACTATCGTTATACAAGTACTATATGCACTTTGTCCTTTATTTTTATTTTTTTTGAATGCTTTCTGTGGCAAAGGAAATAAAATCTCAGAAAGGCAAAAAAGATGGTCGGCAGTGATAATGTACATAATTAACTTTCTAGGGAGATGAACAATTATTTTTTGAGTTCCACCTTCCTTCTTACTGGAGTTTTAGTGGAAGGGCCCCACTTCCAGGTTACCCTTTTTTCTTTTTGTGATTATACAAACATAAAAGCCATATGCAAATTTTGAAAAGTTTTGTACTACATTGGTTTATCTATATTTATGGTGGAAGCACATGATTATTAGTTCAAAAAATGCCAAAAAACTATTGCATAAGTTGGTGAGAGACTTTTTTATGATCCAGGTGTCGAGACCAACTTACGCGCATTTCAAATAATCATGAGGATCAATATCAGCCCCTTCCACTTGCAAGGTCCCAATTAAAACTGAAGCAAAATTTTGTATGGACTTACCGCAACAAATTAATAACACATGAAAAATTTCGAATATGAGATTTTAAAAATGAGAAAACTCTGAATCTCGAGCCTTAATTACTGGCCCAACCCTTTGGTGAGGGGCTGTCTGTTGTCTAGAATTGAACAATAATGCATGCCTCCTAATTAATAACCTACTTTAACTGTTTAGGACAATTGATCACATAAGTTTGTCTGCTGTGGACCACCTACCTATGTTGTTGATTGGCCAAGGTTTTCAATTATGTGGCCCTCTTCTACTGATTAAGGTTCTTATTTTTTAAATATTTAATTTTTTTTTTATGAAACAGGTCATTTTCTTACAATACGTCAATAAACAAATTCTCACAAGCCCTAATGTTTTGGGCTGTGAATTTCAACGACCTTCCAACGTAGCCCTAAAATGTTTTGCAAGAAGCTATGATCAAATATATGCAATCGATCACTGTCTCCAATGCTCTTTTTTTATTAGCAAAGAAATGAGTTTATTAATCTCTAACACCATATCATTGCCCCAATTTGTTCTAGCTACATTCAGTCTCTCATTCGATAAGTTAGGAATAACTACGAGCGCACGCCCTAGGGCTAGCGTGGCTCCATAAGTGTCATGCAGAACTTTGCGTGATTCGAACTCTAGACCTATACCTTCCATGAGGATTCGTCGCACACCATTATTTACCTCTCAATTAGTTCTTTTATTTACCTATGTCAGATTTAAATAGTCAAAATGAACGTGATGGAGGATCTTATGCCTTCTTCTTTTTTTTTGAACGGAAAAAAAGGAATATATGCTTGTTTCCAAGTTCTCCCAAAATTCAGAGTTTTTAATTGTTGGATCAAAAAGAATAAATAATTAATGGTACCAATTAAAACCTCACTTCCCAACTGTTTTGTGTGGGTCCATTTTGCATTATTTCCAACATGACATCTTTTTATTAGATAAGATAAAGAATAATTTGCAATTTTCAAAGAGTCTTTTGTTTCCTTATTGCAAACCAATAAAAGGAAGAAAATTTATACTATATGGTTAGTGGTTCGCAACTTAAAGTGGACCAGGATTCCAGTATCTCTCTCAAACCAAAATTAAATTAAGCAAAGTAGAATGGTTAGATTTTGTAAGAGCATCTCCAATCCATCCTTCGTTCCTTTGTAATCCTATATTTTGATCTTGCAAAATGGTGTTCTAAAGGATGTGTTTGCTCCAACCCATCCTCCAAAACACTTTTTTGTCTCCGTTCCTTCAAATATGGGGAAAAACCTTTTTTCATCCTCCAAATAGAGGGGATGAAATTTATAAGTACAGTTGCACTTAAATGAAAGATGGGTTGAGAATTATTTTCCTCCAAAATGGAGGATTGATGTCAAAACACTTTTTGAAGGATGGGTTTGAATTGATTTTTTCCTCCAAAATGGAGCTATGGAATTTATTTTTATTTTTTTGAGGAATAGAGCATGGGTTGGAGATGCTCTAATGGACATGGCTTCTCTGCCATTTGAAGGCAAACCTTCAAGGTTGCACTTAATTCACCGGCTTGTGTCCTACTGTGACAAAAAAATTATTTGAATAAAATATCTCTAGATACATCATCCAAAAAGAGTTAAAGGTGAAAATTGGGTTCGGATCATGTACTTATAAATCTCCCATTAGAATAATTTTACGGTCTTGACAAGCATCTCGATAAGATTTAAAATATGAAGATTCGAACTATGAAATTACGGTCGACATTAGGCTGCAAAGATTCAGAGATCATAACGGAGATTGGATTATGGGATACTACGGCAAGGGAGCATTCACTTCGAGTTTGGAAGTTGAGATATGGAGCATACATAAAGGCTTGGAAATTATATTGGAGAGGAAACTAGAGAACGTCAAGATAGAATCGGATTCCCTCAATGCTGTGAACTTGATCAACGAAGGCAATCCAAACTTACACCCCCAAAGCGTGTTGATAAATGAAACCCATCATCTCATGGATCGGACCAACACCACGATTGGCCATACTTATCGAACAGCCAACCAGTGCGCAGATTATATTGCTCGATTGGGTGCTGAACAAGATGCCAACCTTGTATTCCTTATGGAAATGCCCATTGCTATAAGAGAGTTTGTGTTTATAGATAGCCTGAACGTTAGGCAAGTTCTAGACCAGACTTAGTAGCTATTTTTCTTCCTTGCATGCTATGTTTAGTATGTTGATACTCTTGATGTGGTTATTTGTTTCGTAAGTCTTTATGAATTTCCGTTTGACCAAAAAAAAAAAGTGGGTCAATTGCACCACTCGCAGTTTCACCCCAACGGTAGAGAAGCCATTTCTATTTTGTTGAGAATGGAAAAGATGCCCACAAGTTGTTTTTTATAAGTGGTTGGGAAAAAGAAAGGATTTTGTGAATGGTGTTGGGACACGTGGCAGAACCCTAGAGATTTTTTTTTGATAGCACAGAACCCTAGAGATGATTGAGCAAAGGAATCACAATTTTTCTCTTTCCACCAATCAGATTAATTGCTTTTAGCAAACGCCCTTTGGGGTACAAATTAAGGCTTTTTGTAGTCTGTACCGGCACTTATAACGTACGGCTAGGCAAAAAGGTACAGTACCACGCAAAAATGACTCGACACTTTAGGGCTTCTCTCTGTCCCTAAACAGCTGGAGTCTAATTGTCTAAACCCTCTAGGGCTTCAAAAAAGCACACTTTACACTGTTATTGATGCTTCAAATGAGTTGAGCCGAGCTTTATTGTGTTTGAACTCGTATCATTTATTAAACGAGTCAAAAACTTGATAAATCAAATATGATTCATTTACTAAATAAGTTGAGCCGGGTTTCGGAGTGTTATGCTCTTAATATAGGATAAGACCATATAAATTTGTACTAGACAGTTTTCCCACAACAACATTGATTTCATTCTATAAACTAGCCTTAATTACAATTAAGTTTCGTTCGTTCGTTGTGAGAAAGACATGTTTCATCAAGGACTCAAAAAAGTAATGAAAGACGTAACAAAACGTACCTTTCATACCAGACCAAGTTATCGCAATATGTAAGTCACTCCAATACGTTAACCAATAGTTGATTGCTGGATGATTGATAGCTGAAAATGTAGTAGAATATTGACCCGGGGGCTCTGCTGCACATGGGGCACAGTAGCCCTATCCAGCCTCTTAAACGGAACCCGTATGGTTTAACAAAAAAATTCTAACTATAAATTTGCAATTCTATGAAACAGAAATGTGATTATGAGAGTTTTAGAGACAAAATTTAATTATGTCTCTTTAGAATAATATGATCAGAATAATAAGATCTTTACACTTATTCAAACCGATAAAAATTAGAACACTTAATTTTTTAACTACTCCCTCCATCCCTTATTTAGTGTCCAGTATTCTATTTTGGGCTGTCCCTTAATAAGTGTCCATTTTATAAAGTTGGGCGGTAAAAGTGGACTCAGGGGGGCTCTCCCCCCTTGGGCAGAGCAGCGTGCTGCTGCCCCGTTTTTCGGGCCCATCTCGGTCTCGCTCCGATGATCCGAATCATTCACTTTGTAGAGCTCGTCAAGTAGAACAATTATGCAAAAAATCAGCTTAATTGGATATCATTAAGTGCTTGATCGGAGCCTTTTTACTTTGAAAAGAATGGATCCGAAACACTGGATCAAATCCATTATTCCCAATGGACCAAGAGTT
>BPLS01016008.1:0-22373 GCA_019656275.1 Rhododendron kiyosumense | reverse complement strand
TGTATTGTGTTTGTGAGAAGCTCAAGTTGTTGCAAGGTGAGTTTAAATAAATTAATAATAGAGATTTTAGTAATGTCTCTGCTAGGGTTGTTGACTTCAGACAACAACTAGAAACTTTGCAGCAAGCCTTGAGTACTCTTAATCCTGATCCTTCCTTGATTAGTCTGGAAAGAGTAGTTTATAAACAACTCCTCACAATGCTAAGGCTGAGGAAAGTCTGGCGAAGCAAAAGTCTAGAATTCAGTGGCTGAAGTTGGGTGAACAGTGTACTTCTTATTTCTCAAATCTATGACTAACGCAAGAAATAGAAGTAAGATAACCAGTCTGATCTTAGAGGATGGGTCCATCACACATGACATTGAGGTCATAAAGTCCAATTTTGTAAACTTTTACACTAACTTGTTAGGTTCAGCCCATCCTAATGCTTATCAAGGCCATAGCAGAGTTCAGCAGTTAGTAAATAAGAGACTAACTGATACCCAAAAGTTGGCAATGATTGTGGAGGTCTCTGATCAAGAGATTAAGGACCCATTTTGGTCCTTCAATCCCAGCAAAGCCCCTAGTCCTGATGGCTACAATGCTGGCTTCTTCAAAAAAGCTTGGCCTATCATAGGTCATGAGGTCACTGCAGCTGTCAATACCTTTTTTAGGTCTTGTAAACTGCTTAGGAAGGCCAACTCTGCCTTGGTAGCTCTTGTTCCAAAGGTCCCTAACCCATCCTAAGTTGGGGACTTTAGACCTATATCATGTTGTAACACTGTTTACAAATGCATTGCTCAAATAATAGCCAAAAGACTCCAGAATGTCCACCCTATTCTAATTGATCCTGTTCAATCAGGGTTTGTTAAAGAGAGGAGGATTGCTGACAACATCTTCCTCACCCAGGAATTAATCCTCATCATCCCCAAGATGTGCAATGAAAGTAGACATTAGGAAAGCTTATGATAATGTCAAATGGGAATTTCTCTGGGATATTCTGTCCTCAATGAATTTCCATCCAACAATGATCAAATGGCTTCAAGCTTGTGTTACCACTGCTAACTACACCTTCAGCTTGAATGGGGAGGCCACTAGTTACATTATAGGGCAAAAAGGTCTAAGGCAAGGATACCCTCTGTCATCATACCTCTTTGTCATTGTAATGGAAATTCTCACCTTTCTACTTAGAGAAAATCCATGTTACCTGATTTTCATTTCCATTGGAGATGTGGGAATACTAAGATCATCAATCTTTGCTTTGCGGATGACCTCATGATTTTCTCATTGAGTTCCAAGCTTTTTCTGGTCTCTCCCCAAGCCCCGAGAAAAGTAGCATATATTTCTCTGGGGTCACCACTACAACTAGAATGGCCATTCTGGACGTCTTAAGATTCCAGGAGGGCACACTCCCAGTCAGATATCTGGGTGTGCCCCTCCTCTCCACTAAGCTCAAGGCTTCGGATTGCCAACGATTAGTGGAGAACATGATTGCTAGGACTAAGACTTGGACCAATAGAGACCTCACTTATGCTGGTAGGGTCCAATTAATTAAGAATGTTCTGTTCTCCTTTCAAACATATTGGTCATCCTTGTTTATCCTTCCCAAAAAGGTAATCAAGGAAATTGAATCAATAATTAGGGCTTTTCTTTGGTCTGGCCCTGATTTAAAGAAAACTAGTGCTAAAATTTCTTGGGAACATCTGTGCTCCCCTAAAGAGGAGGGGGGTCTTGGTTTCAAATCTTTGCAAATTTGGAACAAAGCAGCCATTGCAAAGCATATTTGGTTCCTAATCTCTTGGGGAGAACAGTCCATGTGTCAGTGGGTCAAATCGTACTTAATAAGAGGTAGGAGTTTCTGGAATCTGAAAATACTTGGTGATTGCACATGGGTTTGGAGGAAGCTTTTGAATCTCAGACCCTTGGTTAAATCATATGCTCTTTGTATACTAGGTAATGGAAATTCCACATTCTTGTGGCATGACAATTGGCATCCTCTTGGCCCTTTAATGGATAGATTTGGTTCTAGAATTGCGTATGACTCTTGTATCCCACGAGATGCTTTTGTCACTCACATTATTAATGATTCAAATTAGGTGTTTCCCGTTGCCCAAACATTTGAACTCAATGAGGTGAGAAACACTCTGCCCCCCTCTTGTTCAGTTTAGGTTGAATGGGGCAGATCAAACAAGGTGGACTCTTACTTCCAATGGGCAGTTCACAATTGCCTCTCTATGGGACAAATTGAGAACCCTCTTTCCTAGGGTATTGTGGCATAAGGTAATGTGGTTCTCTGCGCACATATCAAAATGCAGCTTTGTCACATGGCTTGTCATTCAGAATAGGCTAGCCACTACTGATAGACTTGTGTCATTTGATCTGAATATTCCTCCACAATGTGGTTTGTGTCAAGGGAGTGAAAGCCATGACCATCTCTGATTTAATTGCCCATTCACCAATCAGGTGTGGGATACCATTCAGGCCAAACTCCATGCTACATGGCCTGCTAGATATTGGGCAGACTGGGTGTTAAGGGCAAATCTCTCAAAAGTGTAATCACTAAATTGGGCTTTATAGTAACTGTTTATCATATTTGGATTGAGAGAAATTTGAGGAAGTTCCAAAATCAAACCTGTACTTGGGAGAGCAAGGCTTGTATCACTTTCTAATTTGTCTCATTCACAAACAGAGTCGATTGTAAATGAGTGGAACACTGTTGTGAGCAAAATTACTATGTTAGTTGCTTTCTAAATACTATATCTGTTGAAATTTTTAATGGCCGTGTGATTCAATTGGGCAGGTTGTTTACTGTATTGGCATCCTTGAAAGGAGAGCTGGAGTCATACATGACTCAGGCCATTTAATGTTCAAGAAAGTGGGGCAAGTAGGCCTAGTTGGGAAGGCTAGCTTCTATTACTTCTATATATCATGTACGTACCTCTTTAAAGCTGCTGTGTAATCCCCCTTTTATAGTGTGCTTATCCTGTGAGGTGTGTGCTAGTGCCTCATCCTTTCTTTAAGAGAGGAGGTATTACTTAGTGGGGACATATTGTGAGATCTAGGGAGGGAGTTGGTGGAGCCTTGTCCTAGCACTTGAGAGAAAAGAAGAGTGGGAGTTGTGAGCCTTCCAAGGGAGTAGTAGAGCGAGGATATAGTGCTAGGTCTGCATTCTTGATCTTTCTTTATTGCTTGCTCATTCTTGTGAGTTTTGCTCAAAAGTCTTATGCAATTGTTATTCTGTATATTGTCAATTCCTCTATAGCCATATATATGTTTGCTTGCTTGGGAAAGTGCAAGTGATTGTGTTACAACAACTGTCACATTAATCTTTATTGCTATGAATAATGACTGTTTCAGCTGTGTTATTGGCTGTGTTATCCATTATCTCTGAATTGGCCCTCCATCTTTGGTTCCATTTCCTGCAATCAGATGTTGTTTGGTTGCCTTCTAGTTCCATATCATTCAGCTTTTGTAGGTTCCTTTTTGTTTTGACCTATCCTTGGGGCAACTCGAAATGTTTGTGCTTTTCTAAGGGGCTATCCCTAGTTGTATTTACTCCTCCTTTGCAGCAAGTTGGTGTATGACTATTGCTAATCAATTTTTGGGTCAATATTGCAGATTTGCTACTACTGCTGCTACTCATGCATTTGCTGTATTAACGGCAACAGTTAACTGCTGCTCTGGTTCAGTCAACAAGGAGTTTACATGTTGTTGGACACTTGCTCATGGTGCACAAGTGCTGCATTTACTTCTAGTACTTCTATATAATGGATCCAAAGCTGCTACAGTTTGGGAGAAGTTCATGCCATAAGAGCATCCACATTGTAATAATCAAAAACAAAAGATTGCTAAAATTAACATTGTGTGCTTAAAAAAGTGGTCACATTGTAATAATCAAAGTTAACAGCCTCCTAACCAATAATCAAATTTGGGCCTTTGAATAATCAAAAGTAGCAATGTTTTTGCCAATAACCAAATTCAATGATCCCCTCCCTCCACAACTTAACACAGCTCGAAAGACTCCTGTTGTGAGCCACGCGTGTTTTAATTGGCTGGCTGAAACTTCCCAATGCGCCTTCTCTCTCTCTCTCCTCTCTCCTCTTCATTCTCACCCTTGCTTTCTCTTCTCCTCGTCGTTTTGCCGGTGTCTAGTTTGGTTGCCGGCTGCGGTCCCTTGTCAGAATTTCTCTCTCTCAACGTCTCTGTTATCTCTCCTCTCTCTCCCATATTCGACAAGAACAAGTAGATCTCTCTCATATCCAAGTAATAATCAGATTATTTTTCAGTTTTGATTAACAATATGCAGTCATTATTATCCGAGTTTAGCATAAATTTTCCTTCGAATCCTCCTACCAATTTATGTTTGAAATTTTCTTAATTCAAAAAAGTTAGGGCATCCAAGTTGGAAATCACTTGGAAAAACCAAATTGGTTCAAACCTGTAGCTTTACAATAGTTGGTATTCCCCCCAAGTATTAATATTAAATAGAACATTTTTGATAAGAGTCTCCCCAAATATCGATACTCCAACTCTCTTCTATTATTGAATTTGTCACTCATACCAGAGGATGAATGCCTGCTTTTGACATAGACCAACATAATAATACTCTTTAGGATTATGATACTCTTTGGGTTCAAATTTATGCTTGAGTTTGGTATTTTGAAAGTGCTGTACTTGTTGAGCCAAATGCTCGATTTTGTGACGGTTTCTCCTAGATACTAAACCAAGAACCATGGGATTAAACTGGTGTAGATTTTAGTGATTAGAAAACATTTCCTTTACTAATCAGGTGTTTATGAATGAAAAGAACCTGCATGCACTATTTTTATTCACATTAACTTATGTGCAGATGCTCTTGTGATACAGGACAAAGCCCTTGATTAAATGTCTTCCGACAATGACTTTGATTCAGCCTATACATCCTCCTCCTCCTCCTCCTCCTTCTCCTCCTCTTCTTCTGACGTGGTGGGTGAAATCAATATACCAATAAAGAAAAAATACCTCGTTCGGATGGTTCTATGAAATCACGACGATACATACCTCGTGATAGGATTGGAGCTGGACAAATTTTGATGAGGGATTACTTAGCTGATGATTGCGTATAAAGAGATGAAACGTTTCGTTGACGATTTCGGATGCAAAAACCGCTCTTTATGCGTATACATGACGCCATTTTACAGCATGATCCAGTGAACTTCCATCAACGCCAAGATGCTTTTCAGAAGTTGGGTCTATCTTCTCTTCAAATGGTTACAGCCGCACTCAGGATGTTGGCATATGGAATGGCAGCTAATCAATTTGACAAGTACCTCAAAATAGGAGAGAGCACTGTAATAAAAATCCTAAAAAAATTTTACAATGCTGTCATTGAGATCTTCGGAAGTGAATACTTGAGAACTCCAACCGAGGAGGACATTCAACACAATCTTGCAGAAAATGGGGCTAGAGGGTTTCCAGGCATGGTTGGAAGTTTGGATTGCATGCACTGGAAGTGGAAAAACTGCCCAACCGGATGGCACGGCAGTCTCGTGAATGGAAAAATTAGAGCCCCCACACTCATCTTAGAGGCTGTTGTGACGCACAACCTTTGGATATGGCATTGTTTCTTTGGGATGGCAGGTACAAATAATGACCAAAATGTTTTAAATAATTCTCATCCTTCGACTGTATTGTGTCAGGTGAAGCTCCAACATGTAATTTTGTTGTAAATGGGCATCCATACACAATGGGTTACTACCTCTCTGATGGCATATATCCGAAGGGGGCAACACTAATTCAGACAATCAACCATCCAGTCAATGCAAAACTGAAGCTTTTTACTTAAGCACAAGAGGCGGTAAGAAAGGATGTAAAGCGGGCATTTGGGGTTTTACAAGCTCGATTTGCTATCGTGAAGGGATTGGTACGCATTTGGCATCGAGAAGAATGTGGTCTTATTATGAAGACGTGCATTACACTCCATAATATGATCGTGGAGAACGAGGAAGATCCTGAGGAGTGGACACCCCCCGAAGGGGAAACGTATGAACCTGTGGCTTTTAATCGAGATGTTAACCTACTTCGACGCAATCGTATTAGCTGAATTAAGGCTATGACAAGCAAGGTTACACATAGTCAACTGAAATTGGATCTCATTGAGCATTTGTGGAACCACCACGGAGATGAACATCTCTGATTGTTGCTGTGAATTGATTATGGACCTTTTTTATTCTAATTCCAATTGAACATCTCTTTTATATCTAGTACTGTTTGTGTTGTTTGGAATATATTTTTGGTTGTTTAAGGTCATTGTAATCAACTTCTGTTGCAATTTTGAACTGGAATGAGATATCCAATTTTTATGCCTCGTCACTCTACATGATTTGCACAAGTGAGCAATAGATGGATTAAATGAGAAACCGTGGGAACTTGTATGCTAGCTGGAGGTTTGTTTTTTCATCCTTGGTCTCGATCGCTTTATTGATTGGAGTTCAAACATAGAGATGAATTTTGCTTATCTGCAAGATGTAAGATTGGAAAATGGTGCTTATGTTGTTGGACAGTTGGAGTACTTGTGAAAGATATGACTGAAAATGGTGCTTATCAAACTGGCATCCTTCACTAGCAGTACTCGAATCCAGCACAAAGCAGTAATAGCAGTACTCGAATTCAGCACAATAATAGCAGAACATGGTGCATAGAATCTGCTCAATATGGACCAGCTATGCAGTAGCAGCAACTAGCTATGTGCTGCTTTTGGATTGATATTTTACCATCAGTAATACACCAACCATATCAAACAGATTCCCCATATGTTTTTCTGAAAAAATCCCAAGAAGTCCCCAATTCAACAATAGAAGAAGTCCCCAATTCAACAATAGATTGTATTGAGGTTTCTTTTCACAATCAGTAAAGCTGGGATTATACTTTGATAGGGAATCAAACCCAAAGAACCAAAATACAATTACAAAACAACACCTACACAACATAAAAAGAATCAAAACCAACACACAAGCAACAGAAGAACCAAAGTAAAAAAACACACTAGCAGCCTAGACTATCAAAAAGGGAAGCATATATTTGATCAATTGAAGCAATATCAAAGTCTTGCTTGAGAAAATATCCCAGAATATGAAAACAAAATAACTTAGTCCAAACATTACTACTTTAATCTTCACTTGTGTAGCAAAATAACATATTCAAATCCACCACCAACTAGAAGTTGAAATCATAATTCTTTTCATAGGGCTCGAAGTCCCTCAAGAAACCATTTACCTTGTAGCGCTCAACAATTGGTGATTGTTGGAGCTTCCAATAAGCTGCTTGTTCGAGGGTGAGTCCCACCATAGATTGCCTCATTACTTTCATTTCTTCACGCAATGTTTTTTGTTCAGCTCTCCTCTTCTTTGGCCTCCCATTTCTCCTCCTCAGATTTCTTCTTGGCCTCCAATTTCTCCTTCTCAATAATTGCAGTTTGTGCAAGTGCTTCATTGATGCTTTTCAAGTACAAAGTTGACTCCTCATCTCTCCAATCGTTCTTTCTTTTTGCTTTGGCTTTTCGTCTTCCTTCAGTAGGTCGGACTTGGTTGTGTTCATGATCCATTGACTTGAACTCGTCAAGGGGAATCGAACACGGTGTTGATGGAGTAGATGGAATGCCTAGATCATCCAAATCAATGGCTTGGCTTTGTGGGTTTGAAGGTTTTTTGCATCCCTTGGATATGTTCCGCACAAGAACATGGTCGTTCCACTTCGGACTATCGTTTAAACGCTTCCAGCAAAGCTCAAACTTGAACTTACAAAATTGCATTGGTTGTGCTTGTAATGGTCCCTCAATTTCACCATATTGTTGTTTAGCCTCATCAAGCTACAAAAAACCACAATAATTTGTGCCGATAAAAAAAAAAACACACAATCATTTGATTCATTTATGGAGCAACAATCCAAAATAGTTTAAGCATGCTATCATCACTAGCATAAACATTGTGCATTATAGAGTACATAAAAATATTGCAACAATAGTTCATATAAGCATTTCAACAAACAGTTCCAAGGCAAAAAAGTGAACTACAAACTTTAAGGAGTCATTAAATTTTTATCTTGAAAATCTATAACAAGAAAATAATTGGTTTTTACTATCATTTGATCGTTCCATCCGCTTGGATTCAATCGTCCGATCTTGTTGTAATACCCACAAAACTTGGAGACATCATGTGAAATAGCTTGCCACCTATTTTGCAAGCCTTGAGCAGTTCTCTCTATTACTTTGCCCAAAATTTGATGAAAACTCTCTAGAACTCGTAGCCATAACTTGGTAGACTTTTGATCCCTTCCAACCACCGCATCTCCGGAAATATGTAGCCAAGCTTTAACTAGAGCTTCATCTTCAACTTGTGAATAATTCGTTTTCCACTGATTCTCTATTTCCATTTGGGTTTGACCTTATGATTCTGATTCCATAGTTTTTTTTTTTATATTATTCTAATTCCATAGTTTGAGATGAATTTTCCACTGAAGGAAGAAAGAAGAATAAATAGGTCTTTTATCTACTACAGTAGGGCGATGAGGGCGATTTGGGCGATTTCCGACTGCGGCATGGAGAACTACTAACCCCGATAGCTGACGGTACTATCTCCATGGCCGAGGGTTTGGGCCTCAAGACCGTTGACTCAAATGAACTTCGACGAAGGCAACATCTCCTGAATCCACAGGAAAAGCTCCATGCACAGTCTCCTCAGCTGGGCAACGCTACAAGCCCTATTCTGTTCGAGATTGATGGTCCGAATAAACCCATCTCAAGCGATTCCAATCTCCGATACATTAGTGGAGATTCAAATCCCGCTTCATCGTCAACTTCAACATCAACTGGATTTGGGGCCCACAGCCCTAAATCGGCAAAAAACCCTAGTCCTTCTCGAAAGCTCCAGCAAGTTTTCATGGCGGAAAGTCTAAAATTGAAAGCAGAGGAGAGACTTCATCATCTGCAGGACAGATCATACCAACCTGAGCGTGAAAAAGTACAAATTTCCGGCTCTAATCCTAAAATACTACTCAATGCTCGTGGAACCCCTTATGTGGAAGGGGATCCAAACATGGGATACCCTCTGGAGGACACGAAGCCTAGGACTACCCGTTCCCATCTTGCTCAACATCCACAAAGTGCAGCTCTTACTCAACCACAGCTTGCACCTGCCCTACATCCCCAAATCAACCTTAACATCCATACCAAGCCGCCTCCAGCTCACCAATCCTACCCCAAACCTACTACTGGACATAATAAGCCCAAACCTAAAAACTGGGCCTCTCTCCTGCAGTCCCAAAGTCCATGTTTGGATATGAAACTTGAACATTTCCCTGACCTACAGAAAGGCAAGGAAGTTATGGTTGAAATTGATGTGGAATTGACTGATGTAGGAAAATGGAATCGTTACCTAATAGGTCATTTCCTGGATGGAAGGATGGCTTATCCCTTCCTTGTCTCCACAGCTAGAAATCAATGGAAAGACCAATTTGTGGCAGTCAAACCAAACGTTTCCGGATTTTACTTATTTGAATTCAAAGATGAGCAAGCTAAACTACAGATATTAGAAGGGGGTCCCTATTTCTTTTCGCAGAAATACTTGGTTCTTAAGGACTGGCATAGAATGATGAAACCACTCCAAGACCAACCCACCCAAATCCCTACATGGGTAAAATTTCATGATCTGCCTCTGGAACTGTGGAACACAGAATGTCTGAGTAGGATTGCGAGCACAGTGGGTAGACCAATCCATGTTGATCAAGCAACTGCAAAGACATCCAAACAACCTGGGCTTCTACACACCAAGTCCACCAAAGCTAGGATTTGTATCGAGATAAGTGCTGATCAGGAACTACCTGATGAAGTAGCTGTAAGTGTCCAGGGGGAGACAGTTGTGGTTCCCATCGAATACCAAGTTCTCCCTCCTATGTGTTCTTATTGCCATGTTTTTGGGCATTCTACCTCCAAATGTGTCATGCACACAGTTATTGTTCCACCTCCCCCCCCAAAGAGCAGGAATGGAGGATTGTGAACCATGGAAAACAAAAGGAGGCCGACCAACCCTCTCCCCACAAGAATGCTCATACCTCTCAGCATATTCCTCCTCCTATCCAGTCATTAGCTCCACTTCCTGACCAGGAGGAAGATGCTGAGGATTCGGAATCAGAACTTTTGGAAGTGCTGGAAGGTGTGGTCAGTTCTGTGATTCAAGGAACCTCCAATGGTGAGACCACCACTCCTCCTACAGAGACCTTAGCTCATAAACAGGCTAACAAGGCAGCGAACAAGGTAGCAAAAGCATCAACAACTGATACAGTTGGTGCAGAAAAAAAGGAGGAACCACCTGACTTACTTCCACATGCCTCCCCTGATGTTAAGTTGAAGTTGGGAGGTTCCAGCAAGGCTGCTCACAATGGCAAAAATAGGAGTCACTCCAAAGGCTTCTCACACAAACAAAGGAAGTAGCTTTCTCTTCTCTTCCCTTTTGTCCACAAGTGTTTAAATAATGCTCAACTTATGCATACTTCTTACGTTCATTAGTTGTAGCTCATTGTGGTAGAACTTTTTAGTAGAATCAAATGGATAGTACACCGCTACTTTTTGGCTTTTGGAATATGAGGGGCCTCAATGACCTTCTTAAGCAAAAGGAAATCAAAAAATGGGTTCATAATAATAAATTGTCTCTTGTTGGGCTCATTGAGCATAAACTTAAAGAACCAAAGGCCATTAGGATTGTTAATCTCGTCCTACCTCATTGGAGTTTTATTATCAATTATGTGTATTCCCCTATGGGGAGAATTTTGGTTTGTTGGGATCCAACTGTTTTTAATGTCCACCTTATCTCTCAATCGAACCAATTCATACACTGTCAAGTGCAGTCAAGTGATGGCATGTACTCCTTTGTAGCTACTTTTGTCTATGGAGCTAATTGCCACCTTGAGAGACAAGCACTCTGGACTGACTTGCAATCTTTGGCCATTGCTTCCCCTTGGGTAGTCCTTGGTGACCTTAATGCTGTTAGGTCACCTTCTGAGAAGGTAGGAGGAGATAAGCACTAGCCCCCATGGATGGATGAACTAAATGTCTACCTTCAATCTGTAGAATTAGTTGACCTCAGATACTCTAGTTGCCAATTTACTTGGTCCAATAAGCAAATTGGGGTTTCCCCCATTAGCTCCAAATTGGACAGAGTGCTGGTCAATGAGAGTTGGATTAAGACTCTCTGCTGGTCCAATGCACATTTCCTTAACCCTGGACCCTCTGATCACTCTCCGGCAATTGTATCACTGGCCCCCACCTCTCCTCCTAAATGCAGACCTTTCAGATTCTTTAACTATCTGGCTGACCATCCTAAGTTCATTAACATTGTGCAGCATGTTTGGAGGAGAATAATAATTGGTAATCCCATGTTTTGTGTTTGTGAGAAACTGAAGATTCTACAAAAGGATCTTAAACAATTGAACACCAATGAATTCAGTGACCTATCATCTAGAGTTGCTTCTGCAAAGCAACAGTTAGATGATATCCAAAGTGCCCTGGGTTCAAACCCTAGTGATACATCAAAGCAAGCTTCAGAGAAGATGTTGTGTAAACAATACCTTACTCTTGCAAGAGCGGAGGAGAGTTTTGCAAGGCAAAAATCTAGGATTCAATGGCTGAAACTGGGGGACCAATGTACCTCATTTTTCTTCAAATCAATCTGTAATTCTAGGAATAGAAATAGGATTACTAGTTTGGTGCTGGAAGATGGTACAGTCACCCAGGATATTGAACAGATCAAATCCTCTTTCATCAACTATTATTCCAAGCTGCTAGGTTCACCTCATCAAAGCAGTTATGATGGCACCCCCAGAGTTCAACAGCTCATCACTAGGAAGTTGTCTGAGTCTCAGAAACTTGATATGGTTTTGGAAGTATCTAACAAAGAAGTTAAGGACATTGTTTGGTCTCTTAACCCTCAAAAAGCCCCTGGTCCTGATGGGTATAATGCTGCCTTCTTCCATAAAGCATGGCCTGTTATAGGCCATGAGGTCACCTCTGCTGTCAAATCATTTTTCAGATCTGGTCAATTGTCAAAGAAAGCCAATGCAACATTGATTGCTTTGGTACCTAAAGTCCCTAATCCCTCAAAGGTTGGGGATTATAGACCAATATCATGTTGCAATCTCATCTATAAGTGTATTGCCAAGATCTGGCTAATAGAATCAAGTCTGCTCTTCCTCATCTGATTGATCCAGCCCAGTCTGGCTTTGTGCAAGGTAGGAGGATTGCAGATAACATATTCCTCACACAGGAATTGATGAGAGGGTACCACAAGCAATCCCCCACCCCTAGGTGTGCAATGAAAGTGGACATTATGAAAGCCTATGATAATGTTAGGTGGGCATTCCTTTGGGATACCCTTGCCTCGATGAATTTTCATCCCCAGATGATCAGGTGGATAAAGGCCTGCGTAACCACTGCCAACTACTCCCTAAGCCTCAATGGGGAGGCCATTGGGTATATTCCTGGTCAAAGGGGTTTGAGGCAGGGGGATCCCCTTTCCCCATACTTATTTGTTATTGTCATGGAAGTCCTTACTTGTATTCTTAAGGAGAGATCCCTACAGCCAAGTTTCAACTTCCATTGGAAATGTGGATCTACCAAACTGGTCAACTTGTGTTTTGCAGATGACCTAATGATTTTTTGTAAGGGTGATGTGAGCTCTATATCACATGTCCAATTTGAGTCACTCTCTGGACTCTCCCCAAGTCCAAACAAGAGCAATATCTTTTTCTCAGGTGTCAGCCCAACCGCTAAATCTTCAATCATGAATATACTTGGCTTTCAAGAAGGCCTGCTGCCTGTCAAGTATTTGGGTGTCCCTCTTTTGTCCACTAAACTTAAGCACTGTGATTGTAAAATTATGGTGGATAGAATCATTGCAAAAACAAAAACTTGGACTCATAGGTACCTATCCTATGCTGGGAGAATCCAATTAATAAAATCCATATTGTTCTCCATGCAGACCTACTGGTCCTCTCTATTCATCCTTCCTAAGAAAGTCATTAAAGAGGTGGAAGCTACGTTAAGAGCCTTCTTCTGGACTGGACCTGATCTGAAAACTTCTGGAGCCAAGGTCTCTTGGGAGCAACTGTGCTGCCCAATTAAAGAAGGTGGACTAGGATTTAAGTCCTTGGAAATATGGAACAAATCTGCTATTGCTAAGCACATTTGGTTCCTTGTTTTGGGAGGTGAACAATCCATGTGGTGCCAATGGGTTAAGTCCTACTTACTTAAAGGTAGGAGTCTTTGGAATGTCAAGATTCCTTGCGATCCCTCCTGGGTATGGAGGAAAATTCTATCTTTGAGGCCCCTTGTTTAGCCATTTATCGCGTACAAGCTGGGAGATGGATTGTCTACCTCTTTGTGGTATGACAATTGGCATCCCCTAGGACCTTTGCTCCCAAGGTTTGGCCAGAGAATTGTATACGACGCTGGGATTAATAAAGGAGCCACTGTCCATGACATCATTCAAAACAACCAATGGGCATTCCCTATCACTCAAACACTTGAACTCAATGAGGTCAGAGCTCAATTACATAATGTGACTTTTAATCCTAGTGCTAAGGATGTATGCAAGTGGACACTCAACACCTCTGAGAAATTCACTATCTCATCCCTATGGTTTGGCCAGAGAATGGTCACCAAGCTTGGCAGTCTTGGGTGGACTACCTTTCTCACTTGAGAGGTAAATCGTTGGCCAACATCATTGCAAAATTGGTGTTCACAGTGTACGTACATTATATATGGTTGGAAAGAAACCATAGAAAGTTCCAAAATTCCTGTTGCTCTCCTACTGTAGTTGCTTATAAAATCTCCAATGAGGTGAGGGCCAGACTTTTGTCCATTGCTAATCTACCAATCGGCCTATATTCTGGGCAGTTAAAAGCACAGTGGAACATTGCTTAGTGTTCTACTCACAACTTTTACGTAAATTTGGTTTACTTCACTTACCACTTCCAAAATTCATGTTGTTTTGCAGGGATGAGGTCACTTACCACTTCCAAAATTCATGTTGTTTTGCAGGGATGAGGTACCAAAGCATGACATTATTACAAGGTCAGAGTACAAGGGGTTCAGTTTCACAGTTTTACCTCCATTGATCCTACATGAATCCAGTTCAGAAGGAACTATTATCTACTTCTATTATTCAGGTATTTAACTTAATCCTTGTTGAGGATGGGGTAAAATACGGCTTATGCGTGTCCTTGCCATTTTGTTTGTTAACCTAATGAGATGTGTGCTAGAGCCCCAACATTTCTTGAGAGAGGAGGGAATAATTAGTGGGGGAGTCATGTGAGGTTCAGTGGAGGGAGTATGTAGTTTCTCAACCTTTAAAGTGGTTTGTGAGTGGGAGAAGTGAGGTATCAAAGAAGGAGAGGTTGAGATGGTGATGTTTGAACATTTGAACTAGACATTGGTTCAACCCATTTTAATTCTATGCTCTGTTAAGAAACTATAGCAACTGAATGTGCTATTCTGCTGCTACTTTTCTGCTATTACTGTTTTAAGATAGCCCCTGAATTGCTATGGTGGACTGACTTGCTATGGCTTTATTGTTGCTACTGTTGTTGCTATGGTAGTCCTTCGTTCATGCTATGGCAGCATTCTATGATGTTGTTCTGTCCAGATGTTGCTTCTGTTTCTGCTGCTACAACGGCTTTCTGCTGTTTGCTGCTGCTATTGTTTCTGTTTTCTGTTTCTTTCTTTTTTTGGGGTGTTGGCTGCTGTTGTTCCGCTGTAATGGAAGCAATAAGTTTCCAATGGTTGAGCTCCACAACTGCTATCTCATGTAATAGGTGGTTTGCTGCAGTATTTTCTTCACTTAGGTTGCCTTTTCTTTTATGTGGATATTCAAAATGTTTCTGGTTCTGTTTTGTGGTCGTTGGAATTTGTTTTTTTTCTTGGCCTAACCATTTGGGGGTGTCATTGGGATCTCCCTTCTCAGAGGGGGACGTCCTCTATATAGTACATTTCCCCTACCCTCTGTCCTGTTTAGATTTTCACGGTTCTGTGGTATCCATTTACTGCTATGCCACCATTGCCGTTGCTGTACTGTGTTGCAGCTGATTCTACTGCTGTTTTGTTGATGATGCTGCTGTCCACCCGTGGGCATTACTATGGCATTACTCTTCACACGTTTGTACATCCTTTTGACTGTTTTTGTAACGACCCTGATTTTTTGTCGTTAAAAATTTCGTTAAATATTTGAATTTTATTGTAATTGCTAATAATTTCCAATGTTTGTCATAATTACGTTTTTGCCCTTCAAATTTCGTTTCTTGGTATTAAACCCTAATTGGCAAGCCTACTTAGTTTCTAACTGACTCATTGGAGAAACCAAACTAGCAAGCCATCTAGTTACTTTTACCTAACCACAAAATGACCGTTTTGCCCCCCTTGAAACTTTTGAACCTTTTAAACCCTAGACTAAGAATTTAGTATTCTTTTCCATTTAATTATTTTGGTTTTATTCTTTGTCCATTGGACAATAAATGTTAGGGAAACTATTATCCATTGGATAATAGAACCCCATTTTGTTTATATTAAATATATATTTGGTTAAAGTACTAAGAATATTAAAAAGTAACTTTTTGATTACTTTAAAGTACCTTTTTTGAATATATTAATATTAAAAGTTCCCTAGTAACTATTGTTCATTGGACAATAAGAGCTAGGAGGATTATTATCCTTTGGGTAATAAGTTTACTCTTCCACATAGTACATGGGATTATTAATTTAAACTTTTTCTTAAATCCCCATGTAACATGGTACATACTATTTTAAAATAAAAGTTGCCAAATCACTATTGTCCATTGGACAATAGAAGTTAGGGGATTTATTACCCAATGGATAAAAGGGTTAGTCTTTCACAAAGTACAAGGATTTTATTAAATAATCAAGTCTTGGATTTTCCCATGTGATTTTGTGCATTAAATTATTGGGGTAAATCAAAACCCTAGATTTCCTAAAGTACCCATTAGTTTAATTGTATTCTTATATATATATATATAAGTACTTGAGAGAGAGAGAGAGGCCGGAGAGAGAGAGAGAGAGAGGAAGGAAGAAGGAAGGAAGGATTTGATTGTACCTTCTATGATCTTGGTATATCTTTCTTCTTAGCTAAGTAATTAACTCTCCATTTATTTGAACCCTTAGATCTTGTACAATTCTCATCTCCACCATTCAATTGATTCAAGAATCTTGTACCAATATCTTTCTTGCCCACCAAGATCAAATCCTAGCCATGCAAGCCTAGGATTGCCTTTGATCTTCCAAGATTCATGCCAAGTGTCAAGGTGAGACTTAGAGAGAGAGAGAGAGAGGAGAGGGCCAAGGCTTTGCCTATAAATAGAAAGCCATTCCAAGCCTTTCAACTCACACCTCAAAGCATTTGCTCTTCCTTCTCTCTAGAAATCTCGGATTCCAGTCCCAGGCAGCCTACTGCCCTTCGAAAATCCTCATTTTTCTCCTGCTTCGAGTAGTTTTTAGAACCAACTTCCTTCTGGAAAGTTGTAGAGCACTTCGAAACCTTGAATTTAGGCTCAAGAATCACCCCAATCGGTTAAGAAATGACAAAGTTATTGGCATCCGAAGTTCAGTAAAATTTCGGATTTCCAAATTCCAGACAGCTTACTGTCTTTTGCTTTACCCCCATTTTTCTCCAACCTAAAGTCGTTTCTAGGTTTAACTTCCTTCACAAGAGTTGTAGAGGGTTTCGAGAGCTTCGTTTTTGACCCAAGAACGATTCTATTCGGCCAAAGATTGACCGAGTTACTGCCGTCCGAAGTTCGGTCCAGATTCACCCCCCGTAGGATTTTCCAACTTGCTTATTCGGCCCCGACTAGTTTCGGATCAAGGTAGTTATTCTTACCTACTTTTCCAAGTATAAAGTAGTTTTTCACTCTAATTCTATGTATTGTATAAATCGCATGTCGTTTGGAAGTTACTTTGATCGTAAATAAAAAGTTGGAAATGCATGATGTGTGTTGTTTTGATTCAAGCATGCTATGTAGCTTAGATGATCTTGTTGTACTATTTCAAGGCTTTGATTGAATGCCTGATTGTATGAAAAGTCTCACACGCGGAGTCTTGCATGAGAACGTGACACGAAAACCGAGGAAGTTAGAAACATGGCACCTAGGGTGTGTTTAACAAGAGAAATGTGTTTTGAAACCGCGATGTGGCCGGACTTGGTAGCCCACCGTGTGGATTGTGAAAACCGCAACGTGGCCGGACTTGGTAGCCCGTTGTGTGAATGAAAACTCGTAATGTGGCCGGACTTGGTAGCCCATTGCGTGGGTTGTGAAAACCACAAAGTGGCCGGACTTGGTAGCCCTTTGTGAAGATTGCCAATAGGGCCGGACGTGGTAGCCTTGTTGGTAATATGGCTTGGTTATCCGTGAAGAGGAGCCAATGCAAATTTTGTGTGCCAACGGGAACCCGGCGCGGCGGAACCGAGATTGGGTGAGTTAAAAAGGAGACTTTGGAAAAGAAAGGTAGCAAAAACAACACGGTCTACGATGGGTTACGTAGGAGAAACAAAGAGAAACTTGGACACCAACGTTAGATCGAGAATGTGGATGTTTTATCGTTATTAGTTTGATTCCTATGATCGTTTGTTTGTAAGTTATGGGTTAGCTGGTATGGGATTACTCTACTGAGCGTTGTAGCTCACGGTGTTGCCTTGTGGTGACCCTGACATATTATATTGGTGGCGACGCCGGTATAATGTGTCAGACCTTGTAGATGATCAAGATGAACAGTTCACCGTGGAAGCTTTTGGAGCAGAGGAGCTTGCTAGGATGGAAGAGCAGGTAGAGTAGTATTAGGAAACCTTAGTTTCCTTCTTTGTTGAATAAATGTACCCTTTGAAGTATTTATGATGTAATAAACTCTCTTTATTATGTAATAAATGCCTCATTAACGTACCCTAATTTTGGGGGCGTTACAGTTTTGCTGTTACAAAGGGGCTGTCCATTCAGTTCCTATTGCGTTGCTACCGTCCTGATACTGTATAGTTGGATGCAAATTGATGCTCTTGCTGTTATGCTTTAGATTAGTTGTCATTGAAGTGTCTGGATGCTAGTTGTATCGTCCATCTGCTGCTATGTTGCTGCTACTGTTGCAGTGCTGTGTCGCAGCTGCTACTGCTGCTGTTTTGTTAATGTACCATGAGGGGATACTGCTGTCCGATCATGGGTACTACTACGGCTTGGCTCATCACATGGTTGCACCTCATTTTCACCAATTTTCACTCCTTTTAAGGTGGAAAGTAAGTTGCAAGGAACGTGTAATCAAAGGTTTCAAAGGGGGATACGTATCTGCTATTACTCCAATGTCAAGTTCTTTTGAGAAATGTATGTTGTAAGGTTGTATCAAACCATGAGGTGCTCTTAAGTCTTCCTTGTGAAGATTGGAGTTCTATGGAGTTAGTTACCCGTACTGTTGGTTCATTATTATGTGGATTCATTTTGTCAATTGTTTTCTCTTCCTCTATTTAGATGAGCAGGAAACAATTGAATCACTCTCACTAGTCGATGTAGCCGATTGGCATAGGCTCTCTCAATTTTTTTCTTTGTTATTCTCTTTTGTTTTTTTTCTGTTCCTCCTGGGGTATGCCCCTTATAAGCTGTATATTCGGTTAGCCTTTTTTTATTTTCAAGCTGATTTACCCAAAAAAAGAATAAATAGGTGAGAAGGCAATAGCCATGAAAGAATTGGAGGGGACGGGAAAAAATTGGAGGGACAAACCGGCGGGAATTTTTTTTCGGATCAAATGAATGGTAAAAGTTTGGAGGGAAGGAAGAGTTGGCAGTGGACCCTTCTTTTTTTTTTGGGTAAAATAGGTTGAAATTAAAAAAGGTTAATCGAATATACAGCCTACAAGGGGCATACCCCAGGAGGAAAAGAAAAGGAAAAAAAGAAGATTGAAAAAAGTGCGATAACCCATGCACAACCCGCATGGAGAGTAGAGTAAAGTAAGTAAAATAATAAAAGTACTATGTGTGTTGAGATCATACCCCCATTGCACTATCCATCTAAGCGGAAGGACAGTACAACGGGGTATGATAAGTAGTGATACGAGTAGTAATTAAATGGAGAGAACTACTACCTGGCACATCCCGCCAAGCTAGGAAATAACATAAAAGTCACGATCAGAATGACCAAATGATAACCATCACTGAGGACTAACAGCAATATAGCAATTCGGTAAGAAGGGGAGCTAAACAGCTACTACAGAGGAACATCGGCACCAAGAAGAGGCTCGAACCAGAGATGTCGGCATCCGACAGGGGGCCCCACCCAGCACACCACGCCCATTCCAACCAGCCTAATACTCCCTCATCCAAGTCCAAAGGCTTGCTAGAAAATAACCCGCTCTTAGCCAACAACCATACACCCCAGACTCCAGAGAAGGGATAAGCAAACCACAATTCTAAAACTCCAAACGAACCCAGAGCAACAAGCATAGCACCCACGTTCAAGAGAACAACTACTACAGAGAAATTAGGCACCAAGAAGAGGTTCGAACTGGAGATGACGGCATCCGACAAGGCTACCCTCCCAAGCACCCTGCACACCACACCCATTCCATCCAGACTACTACACCCTCAACCTAATTCCTTAGGCTCGCTATAATTTAAATGAGGGACAGAACGAGGAGTCACAAGAAGTGTGACCACCCGAACCGCAGGTGAATCGAAGCTGCCCTTTTCGATCAGAGCACTACCCCAATCTAATCAGTGACAGCCCGCAAGGCTACCCCTTTCGATCAGCGAATGACCACTAATCTAGTCAATGATAGCCCAGACACACCACACTACGCTAAAGAACCAAGCAGCCAAGAAGACAAAGGATCATGGAATTTAATGGAACTCTACAACGAGTTGCAAAGCAATTGAGCCCCAAAGGGCACTGAGTTCAGTATCTAAACTGGACATGAATCTCAGTGTCAAACAACACTATATCTGACATTGGTGGTTGCGCACCTGCATTGAAACCCCAAATACTAACAGACACTGGCCCACAAGTCCAGCAGCAGATTTAATAGTAAATAAGCAGTTGCAAACTCTAGATTGAACAAGGAATTAACCCTGCTCTTTGAACACAAGAAACAATGTCAGGGCATACCTCTAGGCACGCTACCAACTTTGATTTTGATTATGGGTACAAAATGAACAATGTGAAGTTTCGCATTGCTAACTTTAGCAACCCTCTAAATGAATAATCAAAAGCTGATGTGGCAAGTTTTGATTATTACATTTCGGATGCTCTAATTGGCTGCTGATTATTGCTGTTTAGAACTGTTACTGTACCGAACTGCTGCTGCTGCTACGGACGCTGTTCAATTTTGATATGCAGTTTTGGATGGGCCATTCTATGACATGTTCATATCTTCAATTGTCACTAACACCTTGGAATTGTTTTGGGAGTTTCCAACAGATAGTATCTTTGGTGTACTATTTTGGGAGATGTACGTGCAAGAGTCATTCTAATCACCTCATGTTGTTGCTCTATCCTTGTTGAAGGAGTACAGATTTCTCGATCTCTTGTATTAGTGCTCTATTTTGCCTTGTAATTCATCTTATCAAATTGTTTTCTCTTCCTCTACTTAGATGAACAGAAAACACTTGGTTCATTTACCTCTTAGTCTATGTAGCCACTTGGCATAGACATATCTTCAATTTTCTTTTCTTTCTTTTGTTCCTCCTGGGGTATGCCCCTTGTAGGCTGTATATTTGATTAGCCTTTTTTTTTCCTATTTCAAGCTGTTTTACCCACACACAAAAAAAAAAAAAAAAAGTGTCCAAGAATCTCGTACTCTCGTAATGTGTTATTTCAATTCAACCGTGGTTCATGTGGTAATCAACGTCAAATTTTACCGAACAAGGGCAAGAAATGCAAATGTACTCCATGAACTCAATGAATGTGATTAATCATATTATGGGGTGATTTGGAGGTGCTTAGAATAAGTTGGGAGTGATCGAGGGTCAAAACGATGAAGCACGGAACAAAAGCAGCAAAACTGTCCATAAGGTCCTGGTATCGATACAACCAAAATGGTGGTATTAATACAACAACCAAATAAGAAGTTCTGAAGTTACGGTATTGAAATGGTATCAATATAGCAAAAAGCCTGAATCGATACGGTGACGTTACGAGCAGCGATTTATCAAAATTTCAAGGGTTCAATGACAACAACAATAACAACAACTATAGGCACTAATTCAAGGCCAGAAAACACTTATTTTCCATATATTGAGGGGTAGAATCTTTACCTTGTGGTTAAAGCACGAATTCTGAGAAAGAGAGATCGAACCCTGGACTCCAAAGTCTACACCAAGCCAAATACGCCTCACCGAGCTCAATCCAACGAGGTACGAGCTCCAACACACGTAGAGAAGAAGGATTTAAGTTTGTTTTGGTTGGTTTTTGGGTTGAATGGGAGAAATTTTGGAGAGAGAGAGAGAGTGCTGAGAGAGAGAGAGAGAGAGGCGTGAGGGAGACGAGAGGAGAAAATGATTCTCTACGCTCTCACCCTCCTATATATACTAAGCCATAAACATATCACACTTTACACCCCTTTTTTTTTTGGGTAAATTAGCTTGAAATTAAAAAAGGTTAACCGAATGTACAGCCTACAAGGGGCATACCCCAGGAGGAAAATAAAAGGAAAAAAAGAAGATTGAAAAAAAGTGCGATAACCCATGCACAACCCGCATGGTCATTCGGATAGAGTAAGTGAAATAACAAAAGTGCCATGTGTGTTAAAATCATACCCCCGTTGCACTATCCATCTAAGTGGAAGGATAGTACAATGGGGTATGATATATAAATTGGTACGAGAAGTAATGACATGAAAGCGAACTATTACCTGGCACATCCCGCCAAGTTAGAAAATAAAATAAATAGTCTCGATCAGAATTGACCAAATAATAAGCATCACTAAGGACCTACAATAACAACGCAAATCGGCATCAAGGAAGGCTGGACAGCTACTACAGAGGAACAAGGCACCAAGAAGAGGCTCGAACCAGAGATGACTGCATCCGACAAGGGGCCCCACCTGCACACCACGCCCATTCCATCTGGCCTAATACTCCCTCATCCATGCCTAAGGCTCGCCAGAAAACAACCCGCTCTCAGCCAATTACCATTGACCACATACTCCAGAGATGAGATAAGCAATCCAAGATACTAAAACTCCAACCAAACCCAGAGAAACAAACATAGAACCCACTTCTAAAGAACAGCTACTACAGAGGGACAAGGCACTCAGAAGAGGTTCGAACTAGAGATGACGACATCCGACAAGGTTACCCTCCCAAGTACCTTATACACCACGCCCGAT
>BPLS01016007.1:0-12728 GCA_019656275.1 Rhododendron kiyosumense | reverse complement strand
TGGCTGCTCCATATACTACACACTCAAATGCGCCAACCATGGATTCATGCACAGAGGAACCAATTACTGTCTCTCAAGCAACCATGTATTATGTGTGTATGTTTCTTATCTATATAGATTGGGCCAACCAAAATTTTTTCAGTTATTCATGTACTAGTTTCTAAGATCAAAATTAAAGTCCAACCATTAATAAAGAAGGCCATGGCACTTGAAAAATACACACATACTCAATTCATTGCCCATTGCTTGCTATACTATAATGCCGATTCCGTGGCAAATTGAAAACTTAGCTTGAAATCAAAGAAAATGTTGCCCAGTTTTGAAAATCGAACTTTCTCAGCACTCAAAGAGAGAGTTTTGAAATCTCGTGGCCACTAAGGACAGTTAACAAGCTGAATTGTTTTGGCCACTTGGGGCTGAGATTGGAGGCCCCGAAAGGGTCACATTATATATAGGCCACAAAGGGCAATTTTATAGACCGCAAAACACCGTCCCGTATATGGACTTAGATTCTGCCCAGTGAGCCTCCCTCCAGTCTCGTCCAGTTTCGGCCTTTTGTGGGCTCTTTCCGGGCCCATTACAATAATCAGAATCAATCACTTTTTAGAAATCGCCGTGAACATCGACCACATCAAAAATCACGTTTATTGGAATACCATTTGAAATCATTTCAGAATGTATTAATGTTGTATTAAAAGAGGTGTGCAACACAAGATTGCAAACCTTCAACACATTTCTCCAACACTTAATGCATTAAAAAATCTTATCAACAGCTGCGAGAGAACCCTAGCTATTGAAGTTGAGAAACTTATTTGTTGCAACTGTGAGCTTATTACAATTTCATTCTTTTTTTTAGAATTTGTGTTGAAGAATCCCAAAAGCTATCTAAACCTAGCTTTGGGCATGTTTGCGATAGCTATAGATATAGATTTTAGACTTTAGCTTTATATTCTACCTCATATTTTAGATTTTGGATTTGAGTAGAAGTTGAAGAACATGTTTGTTGTAACTGCAAGATTACAGAAATTCCTTTCCTTTTTTAAAAATTTGTGCTCTAGAATCCCAAGAGCCAACCAATGCCAACTTCGAAATTTTGAGGAATGTTTAAAATGTGTAAAGAAGTAGCTAGAAATGTTTAAAATGGACTTAATTGCCCAAATCAAAATGTGGTTATATTTGTACTTTTTTTTTGGTGATGCATTATTAAGTCAGTAGTACACAAATAGGACCACTAAAGAAAAGCATTTACTGCACAGGTAGATGAGATTGTTTTGAAATCAATTTTTTCCCTGTCATAGAGCTTGGCCAAATCAAGAGTTTGAGTTATGGAGGCCAAGACATCCTTATTACAATCTTCTGAAAAAAGTATGACCAAACCATTTAGTTATCTACACTATGGCCTGGTTGTTTGCTCGGAGATAAACGGAAGGAATACATAATTCATAGGATATGTACAGGATATTGAATCCCTTAGGCTTTTGGAATAGTAGAGAAAAACCTAATCTGGTACTATTTGTTTTGGCTAGAATTGTGTAATAATGCATTTTCAATTTTTGTCTCCATTCGAATTACAAGTTTCATGTAGACCAAATGGTAAAACGATCACTTCAATGCTATCGTAATGGAGGGGGTATGAAATTCCACCAAACAAACAAGCCACAAGTAAACAAGCTAAACTCGCACAATACATGACATTACCTTGGCCTTAAAAACCTAACATCTCAATCAAACTTCTATCTTGTCAACTAATCATATTGCATTTGTTAGTTGCTGCAGCTTCCATCCAACCTATCTGTGAGATTGGGAGGTGCTTATGGGCTCCAATTGCTAGACGTATCAATTATGCCAGAAAATTGACAAGCAATTGGGAAGCTCTCCTTAACAAAGCATCTGAGTTAGGTATTAAGAAACAAGACATTGTTGACCAGATCGAATTCGAGCTGGAGAAAATTCCAACCAAAGAATGTGATGATTGGAGAAAAAAGGTGGTGGTAATGGAAAACAAGGTTGAGATCATAAAACAAGAGTTCAATGTTGAGAAGAAATGTGTTTGGGGATTATGTTCAAACATTTTTGCGCGTATAAAGCTTGGTGAGCGAGTGGTAAATATGGTAAGTGACATTGACCTGCTCATAGAAAAGTCCAAGTTTGAAAATGGATTTCTCGTTGGTTCACCACCAGCTAGAGTTGAGAGGAGGCCAGAACCCCCTTCGACACTGTCAAGTTCTGCTCATCATTCACTAGACATAGTACTGAATAAACTACGAAATGATAGCACTAAAAAGGTTGGTATTTGGGGAATGGGAGGAGTAGGTAAGACTACTATTTTGGGCCTCTTGAACAATTCACATGAAGCCGAAACATATTTTGATTTTGTCATGTGGGTGACTGTCTCAAACTCTTGGAGCATTAGAAAGCTACAAAACGAGGTTGGGAATCGTTTAAAACTAAAAATAGATGCTAACAAGTCTAATGATACGGTTGCAAGCAAATTATTGCGAAGACTTGAAGGCAAGAAGTACCTTTTGCTTTTAGACGATGTATGGGATGAGGTGAATTTAAGTGCTGTAGGGTTCCCCAATGCCAATCAACAAAATGGTTGCAAAGTTGTTTTGACAACCCGAAAAAAAGAAGTTTGCCGGAAGATGGGAACTGATGCTGATGTACCCGTTTCAGTTTTGCCAAACGAAGAAGCATGGGTGATGTTTTCCTCTGGAGTGGGTCACGTTGCAACGCTTCCAACCATCAAGCCATATGCCCAAGATATTGTTACAGAATGTGGTGGCTTGCCACTAGCATTGAAAGTCGTTTGCGGTGCACTACGAAAAGAGGAAAATGTGAATGTATGGAGGAATTTCTTAAGAAAATTAAGGTCACCTGCTACATCAGTTATTGAAGACTTGAATGAAAACGTGTTCAACGTACTAAAGGTAAGTTATGACCGGTTAAAGAATATTGAGGAAAAGAAATGTCTTTTGTTCTGTGGATTGTATCCAGAAGATTCCATGATCGAAAAATCAAGATTGATAGGATATTGGAGAGCAGAGAGGATTATTTCAGGTAACCTTACTTTGGAACAGGCACTTGATGAGGGAGAAACTATATTGCAAGCTCTTATAGATGCGTCTTTATTGGAAAAATGTGTCGAAGATGACTCTGTGAAGATGCACGATGTTATTCGAGACTTAGTATTGGCAATGACTTCCTTGCAAGGAGAGGAACCCACACATTTGGTTAGAGCAGGAATTTCTTCAGAGATAACACCAGAGGAGGGGGAATGGAAAAATGCAACACGAATATCCTTCATGAATCATGACTTGAGCAGCTTGCCAAAATCGCCAGACTGCCCAAAGCTTTTGACCTTGTTGCTTCAAGGAAACAATAATTTAGAGGTGATTCCAGAAACTTTCTTTAATAACATGCCTAGCCTCCGAGTGTTGGATCTATCACACACCGGTATTAAATCGTTGCCAACTTCAATATCTAAATTGGACGGTCTTCGAGAACTAGTCCTTTTAGATTGCGAAAATTTGGAAGCTCTCCCCAGAGAGATTAGTGCTCTCAAGGAGCTGGAAGTGCTTTATGTCGGACAATCTGAATTGGAAATTGCCAGAAGCTGGATGAAAAGCAAAGAGTTAATTATTCCTGTTGGGATGATATGTGGGATTCCTCATATTGAAGTAATTGAACTTACAAGTCGACTGAGCGATGAAAGTACAGAAATTATTGGGAAAGAACTGAGCAACTTGGGTTCACTTTCTTCTCTTGTATTCGACTTCCACATAGTAGGTAATCTGCAACACTTCCTGCAAAATAGCATACCCTGGAAAGAGGGGAGACTGACGCAATTCATGTTCTTGGCTGGGAAATGTTCACAGCAATTATACTACGAGAATCCTTGGTTACTTCACTATTGTAAGAAGTATAAGAGGTTTCTAGGTTATAAAGGTGGAGGAGAAGAAAGCGATATTGGCCTTCCCCCAGCCATAGAGGATGTACTTATCCGTTCGGCTATGTTTCTATTACACGGGTATGAAAAACTCAAAGCTCTATCAGAATTGGGCACGCAAAACACAGATGGGTTAAGATGTTGCTCTATTGAAAACTGTGCTGCACTTGAAACAGTAGTCAATAAAAATGGGCTTGAAATGAGTGCTTTTTCTAATTTAGAATTTTTGATTCTGAACAAACTATTGAATTTGAAGTCCATTCTTTGTTTGGAGATGGAGGAGGGACAATCATCACCACCACCACCACCACCTCTGAATGTAAACAGCTTTACCAATCTAACGAGATTGCAGTTGTGGGATTGTCAACTAATTGAGCACCTCTTCTCAAGTGGATTCATGCTTCAACAAATGTCCAACTTGAAAGGGTTGACTGTCGGATATTGCTGGGGACTCAAGGGGATGATTCCAGAGGATGAAAAGGTGGAATATGAGGCTCTACCCAAATTGTCGTCGTTGTACCTCTGTGATTTGCCTGAATTTGTCAACCTTTTTGAAGGTGTTCCCACGTGTTGGCAATCACTGGATGATGTGACAATATCACATACTCCGAAGCTGAGGAAACTCCCCTTTGACACTAATAGCGCTCCTAATTTGAAGGGAATTAGTTGCTACGATCAGGAGTGGTGGGATGCATTAGAGTGGAACAACCATGCCACCAAATTTCAATTTCTCAAGTAGCCCAGAAATTGAAAAAGTAAGCAGTTATGTTATAAACTTAAAAAAAAAAGTTTATCTTAAGACAAAAATTAGTCAAATACTTTTGGATTATTTTTGTTTTTCTGAATTTTTCCAAGTTCGGTCCTTATTTTTCTACTGTTTCTATTTTTCTTTGTAGGGCCAAATCGGGAAAAGAGGTTCACCAACAACGAAATAAGCCAATTGTTGATCTGGAAAAAATTATTAGCTTCTAGAGCACGGGCTTCCAACTATGAAAAAGATGCACCGCTGAGGCTAAGTGCATGGTTCATAAGTATCTCATGTAATGTTTACATATTTATTCTATATTATCAGTTTTTTGTAGGGGTATGCCCCTCTAGCTTGTATGTTCATTTGGTTTTCAATGGAAATGAATTTACCAAAATAACAAAAATATTGTACTATATTTCAGCTTTTCCATATTTGCATGGTTCCAGCTATGTCCTCTTCCCTACGGTATCCTTGTGCTTGTTTCCTTGGTACTTTTTTCCTAATCTGTATTCTGTAGTACTTCACTTCAAGCGAAAAATCCATATTTTTGGATTTATTTCTTCACCTAATTTGTTCACAAATATGTAGAAATTTGAAGCATGCTTGTGGAAGAAGTTTGGATAGCCCTTCCCAAATGAGTGCCTTTACTACCTTTGTGAGTCTTCTCCATCTTCATCAACGTAGACATTAGACTCTTTGGTGCATAAAAATCAGACTCGGGGAGGTGCTAGCCCGAGCATGCTAACCTCCGTGCTATACCCCAAAACGACGTCATTTTGGGACAATTCTAGATACACCCTTTTAGCCCCCGAGGGCCTTATTTGGTGCACACTTAACTGAAACGTAATTAAATCATTCCAAACCCCCAAGTTAGATAAATCATTCCGAACCCATATAGTTTTTAACTTTATCCATTCACGGGAGCAGTGGAAGGATATGCCGGATGCTATTTCTTTTTTCTTTTTTTTTTATTCTTGTGATCAATTAGCTTAGTATGTTTTCTACGCATTGGAAGGATAACCGTTCCGAACTCATTTTTCCATTAACCATTCGGAACCCACTTTACCCATTTTTTGTTTTTTATCAGACAACAAGGGCTTTCGGTAGACTTCTTTGATTGGAGTTTTACTGAAGTAACCCGAAAACCTAAAATTGGAATTAAGTGTGTGCAACAAACAGGGCATTTGGGGGCTAAAAGGGTGTATACAAAATTGTCCAAAACGGCGCCGTTTTTGGGCATAGTATGGATGCTAGCACGCTTGAGCTAGCACTTCCCCAAGTCCATAAAAAGCAAACCCCGGAGCACGAGCACTTCATTCAAAAGACGTCACCAGAACATGCAAACAACATTTCCCATTGACTTGAATAATGACCTACCGTGGATGACCTTGAGATTGCAATGGGATTACATTTCTCAAGTAATTTGTACGTTTCCAAAAGGAACAAATAAAATCGCCAAAATTAGCAGATTCTTTTTCTTTTCTTTTTTTTTGAAAGGTGAAAAAGATTTCATTAATCTTTGAAATTAGCAGTTTCTTAATAAGAAGCTTTATGTTTAAGCCCACGGAAAAGCATGAATCCAAACTTCTTCCACATGCTTGAGATTTCGACATTTTGTGAACAAATTAAGTGAAGACACATATCCAAATTGGCTTGAGCCTTGAGCCCATCTCCTCAGACTGGAAATAGCCCTTCCCAAATGAGTGGATTGTACTATAGTACCTAATAATTAAATGGGAAAATTTTAAAATGGCACCTGAACTTTGCACTAAATGTCACAGAGACACCTGAACTTAACTTTATTTCAATTAAACACCTATACTAACAAAATCCCCAAATTTAGACACCTGAACTTAAGTTTATTTCAATTAAACACTTGTACTAACAAAATTCCCAAATTTAGACCCCCATCGTTAAATTTCGTCCCAAAAATTACTGACATGGCTTCTCCAACCTGTTTAAGTTGCCCCATTGCACTGTTTCCAACATGGGACGATGAAGTTTGCCTATGGGTTTTGTTTGGGTGCATCGCCCCTTATTGGAAACATGTGCAATGGGGCAACTTAAATGGGTTGGAGATGCCATGTCAACAATTTTTGGGACAAAATATAACGGCGGGTGTCTAAATTTGGGAATTTTGTTAGTACATGTGTTTAATTGAAATAAACTTATGTTCAGATGTCTAAATTTGGAAATTTTGTTAATATAGGTATTTAATTGAAATAAAATTAAGTTCAAGTGTCTCTGTGACATTTGGTGCAAAGTTCAGGTGCCATTTTAAAATTTTCCCAAATTAAATTACTGTTCCCATGGCACTTGAACTATATATTCTTGTTTTTCCTCTTGGCCTGACAAGGCCACATCATAACAATGGTGGAGAAAGCTTCACTTTCGATTTAAAAAGGGTGATTGCCCTATCGTTGTAGTCCTTGAGATCAACAGGTAACTCTCTGGGGCGGAGTGAGGCAAGACACCATGAGGCCTCTCGAGATCGTACAAGATGGACTCTCTGTACATTGGGACCAAGATCATACAACAATGTAGAAAACCAAGGCAGCACCTCCAGGGTATAGAGCAATGGGATCTTGGATCTTCGATACCGTGTTTTACCCGTGTTTCACACCAAATTCGCCGCCTCACTGGAGGTGCTGGAGGTTATATCAGCGTCCGTCTCCCAAGAATACTCGGTCAAACTCAGTCGCAGGATCGCACCGCCTGAATGCCCGTCAAACTGAAATGTGTTTATACTCTCAGCCACTGGAACAGAAGAATTTTTAGGAGTAGAAACTCTTTTGAAAGATGAAGATGGTATTTGCTCGGTGTGTCTGAAACTGAAGGCTTGAGTGCCTTTTAAAGGCCAATGGGATGGACAGAAATAGCATGAGGGACCAAATACAGCTGAAGGAATAGTTGGGCAATTGAATTGGAGCTGCTGGTAAGGAACACCTTCAATGAACCTGATAAGAACCAGCTCTCACCCAATAATACTTCTGCATAATTGAAGCTATTATTGTGGTGCACGGCAATTTCAATTCAATCCAAGTATGGAAGCCCAGTTCCAATAACAAGCTTTAGGCCCAGCAAGCCTAGCCCAACCAAAGCCCAGGTTCATTACTTGAGATTTTGGACCCAAAGCCCAAATTAGTTCCAAACTATCCCAGACCTCAGACTACAGGCCGCCGTCCCACGAATCCTGAGTCCCGGACCCCGGCTCTAGCCTCGTCCAGGTGTTTGGTGATGGTGAGCACGTCCTCCACTCCATTAAATATACTTGGCTTTTGCATTTCCCAAATGAGACAATTCTCATTCATCCTTACAATGGATTTTGTTCATATTTAGGCTCACCAAAATATTCGAACAATTCTTCCATTTTTCCAACAGTAGCATCCCTCACTAGCATGCAGGTCTCATTCATATACTCCATCCAATTTTGCAACAGCAAAAGCAGAAAGTAATACTACATGCCTTCTGTTTTCCATCTTTGTTCTACTCCAAATTACATAAACAACAAGAAGAAAAAAATGGGTGAAAGAAGTCAGAGTTAGTTCTGAGTTAAAGCAAAGTGACGGCCGCTTTAGGCCCCCCTCCACAAAAAAAAAATAAAAAATTTCAAACTTTAAGGGGCCTCTTATTTGGTACCCTTTATAATATAATAGTTCAACTAAAAGTGTCCAATCTTTATTTTTTGCTTTATTATGCTCTTGAAAATTCAGAGCCGACTCTTGTCAAGAAGTCTCATGTTTTTATTTTATCATCATAAAATGCCCAAAGGGTTGTGCATACCAATGCTCTGGACTATCAATGAAGGAAGCATGGTAATGTGCACATAAATTGATTTGGGTCTCTAGGCCCGCCCTCTCTGATGCATTTGGCTTTGATTTGGGGGCATGGTTCTACAACAAAATGTCCCTGTAGCTCCTCGGTTCTTGGAGGTTTAGGGGGGCCACTGTTTTAGTGGTACTCTGAGAGCAGCCACTTTGTGCATATATTGCCAAAGGTTAGGTCTGTCTCCAATCATCTCCCGCCCATACCCCCAATGATTGGGGATTAGATGGGTTATATTATGTTGTTGTTGTTGTTGTATCATAAAATGCCCAAAGGGCTACAAGGATGCAAAATCCGGAGCCCTCTGTTGGGAAGAACAAACAGTTGAAAATTAGTACATCCTCACATATTTCACAAGGGAGGATCTTAGTCAGATGAGAAATCTTCTGAGATTAGCTTCAGATCTCCTTCAGGCCACAAGTTTGACAAATGAAGATTTGTGGATATCTCTTCTATAAATACAGAACAAGCCAAGAGAGAATTCTCTTCCTTGATTTATACCAGCCATCTTCCCCGATAAATACCCTTGTAATCTGTCTGATATTATAAAGCATCAAAGAGAGTAGCAATTGAGAGGGGTTTGTGTATACACTTGGGTTTGGTGAGTGATTTGTTATCTCCTCCATTATAGTGAAATCCGCCTATGGAGTAGACAATTGCCAAACCACGTAAATATTATCCCTTTGTGTTTGTTTGAGGGGTGTGTAAGTTACTTAGGCTCCGTTTGTTTGGACGTAAAATGTTTTCCGGTAAAATGTTTTACCTATTTTCTGGTGTTTGGTTGTGTAAAGAATGAGGAAAACATTTTACATGTAAAACATTTTCCATCAATTTGATGAAAATAACTTACCCTTATATCTTCCGTAAGTTATTTTCCGAAATGAACCCGCTGCCTTTTACTACAATTTTCATTGCTTAGTTTCCTCGATCGTCAGTCATGACCTACGTACAATTCTAATAATCTCATATTTCTCCACCGTTTAAGCTCCCCATCTCTCTTTGTACACTATTTTGTCGATTTCTGAAAATATTTTCAAGTGTCAACCAAACACCGGAAAATAAAAGTTTGAAATTTGTTTTCTGAAAAAACATTTTACATGGAAAATATTTTACATTGTAAAACATTTTACGTCGAAACAAACGGAGCCTTAGGATTATCTATACGGATTGGGTAGGATTTCACCTAGTAGACTACATAGGATAGGGGAGGTTCCACGCAGGGAACAGAAAAAAGAAAAAGAAATGCCCGTGATCTAGCAAAGGAAACACAAATTTGAGAAGAGAATCCCCTTGGGTGCCCGTGATCTAGTAGTCCATGGACTACTTCTAAACAGAAAATATATGCCCGTGATCTAGCCCCTGTACACACGTGCATTTCATGAACAGATTTTGTGTAAATTGTTCATTTCTTGATCAGATTTTGTTGTGTTTGTAGCCTTGTTGTATGGTAAGTATGATATTAGCTAAGGTAGATAGGGGCGGACCCATGTTGAGGCACGTGGGGTCACGTGCCCCCACGCCCTTTTTTTATTTTAAAAACAAGTAAAAAATATGTTTTTGATATAAATACATAAAAGTTTCCATTAATTGTGCGAAACATCACCATTGCAGTGTGGCTATCGGCGCTAAGAAAGGTTCCGGACTCGTGCGTTCAAATCCCAGGCATCTCAGTCCCTGCCTTTTTTTTGTTTTTTTTTCCGTTCAAATCCGCATCTCATTCCCTCTGCTTTTTTTTTTTTCCATTTTTTTTCTACCTCCTTCCTTTATTTCTCCATTTTTGTTCTATCTATTTCCTTTATTTTTCCATTTTGTCCTATCTCTTTGTGTTTTCCTCTCAATTCAAAATATTATGAAAACAAAATTACTTATATTCTTTAGTTTACTTTCTCTTGACTAACTGCCTGGGATAGGACTAAATGTACCTAATCCTGTGTTATCCCACGTTTGGTTCCCGAAATGAATGTCGGGATTATTAATTCTATGATTAATTTTATCTCTATATGGGGGGTACTAAATAATCCTAGGGGGGAGGTGGAATTACATAGGATTAACAAATAAGGAATTGTTTTCAAAAATACTTCGATGATATTGAGATTGATTTCAAAAAGAATTTTCAGAAATATTAATTTCAGAAAATATTTTTTGAAAAAAATTTAAAAAATATTAATTTCCAAAAATGTTTTTAAAAAATATTAATTTCAGAAATTGTTTTGAAAAAACTTTTTTTTTTAAAATATGGAGTATATATTTTCGAAACTTTCTTATTTTTCAAATTTTTTTACAAAAAATTTTAAAAAAACTATTTTCAAAACTTTCATGTTTTTCAGAAATTATTTTTGCTAAAAAAATACGAAAAATATTTTTTAAAACTTTCTTTTCTCAAAAAATGATTTCAAAAACTATTTTGTTTGAAAAATGTTTTCAAAAAACCTTTTTCTTCAAAAAAAGTTTCAAAAACTAGTTTTTTTTTTCTTTCAGAAAATTGATTTTCAACTTTTTTCAGAATTTTTGTTTTCAAAAATTAGTTCAAAAAAAAAAAGCTTTTCCCAAATTGTTTTGTAATAAAAATGTTTCACAAAATTATTTGTTTTAAAATGTTTATTATTCAAAAGTTTCTTTTTTCGAAAAATGTTTTTGAAATTTTTAAAAAAAAATATTATTCCTTATCCCATAATTAATCCTACACGAATCAAACATGGGATTGGGTGAAATTAGGGATGAAATTAATCCAGGACAAATATTCCAGGGACTATTAATCTCAGGACTGTTAATCCCATCATTTTCAATCCGCGAATCAAACAAGGCCTTAAGGTTGCCACCGCGACAGTTGAAAGAGTATTTTCAACCAAGAAGATTGTCAAAAATCGGTTGCGGAATAGAATGAGTAATCAATATTTATTGGTTGAGCGATAATTTAGTGGTATACATACAGAGAAATATTTTTTAAAATTATGAAAGGTGCCCCCAGTATATGAAATTCCTGGGTCTGCCACTGAAGGTAGATACGCTTTTTTGTATCATCTTTAAATTTTAATACACTATAAAATTAGTTAATAAAGTATCTTCAACTATAGTTTTAGGGAATTGATATTCATGCTTCCTTTTTTGTTATTCACACTTCTTTTTTGGCTTTTAGAAAAAAAAAATACATACATTTTCAACACTAAAAAACAAAAAAGGGAGTGTGGACAAAAAAAAAAGGAAATGTGAATGTCAATTTAGCAAACTTTGTGTTACCTTTTGGGGTAGTGAAATTATAAAGTGTGTTGCTTTAGGTAAAAACATCGTAAGTTTGCGTTACAAGATAGTGATAAGATTGCGTTAAAAGATACTAATGGCACATGGTAAGAATGATAAGCTTTTGTGATATCTGTTACCTTATTTTGTAGTAAGTATAAAGTATGGTATTAATGATTGGTAGTTATGCATTTATATATCGTCATTTATAAATTCTCAAAATCTTGAATATTTGTCACCAAAAAGTGGCAACTTGATACTTAACGAGCCGGTTGTAGTAAGTGTAGCCGTATAACATAATAACTCTATGGGGAAAAAAAATGTAGTAGCTGGAGTAGTACCTTAGCAAACGGTAGGTAAAACAATATTTTTTTGGCCTAAATTCATAAAATCATTTTAATTTTAGCAAATTCAACTTACGTTTTTTGGATAATTTTGATGTAATGGCAATATTTTTCATATTTTTTTAATCTAAGTATCCGTATTTAATGGTAGCCTCATGCTCCCATGCCACACTCGGGAGCATACCTTGGGCCTGTTTGTGACAGGATAAGCTATTTGGATTTCGGATAAGCTTATCCAGGGTTTGTTGATCGGATAAGCTACCCTAATAAGGAGTAACCATTACCTTGGGCCCACCCTTATCCAGGATTTGTTAGGCCTTTCCCTGTTTGGATAACCTATCCACGGGTATAAGGAAGCCCTTGGAAGGGGACAAGGGAAACCCACCTGAGGGATGTCGTTAGCTTATGCGGGTGTTTTGACTGACTGGGTTACCATTTTTCCCAAACCTTCTGCGCTTTTTCCCAGGGACCAGCAAACGGAGAGAGAGAGAGAGAGAGAGAGAGAGAGAGAGGCGAACCAGAGAGAACAGCCAAAGCAGCCACCGCTCTCTCTGTTTTCCGGCGACATCTCTTCCTCAAGGCTCTGTTTCGACGGCAGGTAAGCTTCCAAAGCTCGTTCCTTCAG
>BPLS01016004.1:0-13819 GCA_019656275.1 Rhododendron kiyosumense | reverse complement strand
TTATAGAAGATGGAAAAAGTCTTAGATCTAAGATGTGAACGAAATTATAAAAAAAAATTCTACCTATAACACCTATGTGCTATAACAAGAATTGAGGTGAATGTAATTCATTATTTTTTTTTGGATTACCCCCAACACATGGACACGGTTCTATCTTGCTTCCCTTTTTCAGATCTTTTTTCACATGCTTAATACTGCTGTTAGTTTGGTTTTGTATTTCATTCCTTTTTTTATTCCACAGTTCTTATGTTTTTTTATCAGATTTTTTGTCAAATATAATTATTCACATGTTGAGCATATATATGGCTTTGTATTTCACTCTACTTCCGAAAGAATTGAGGTGAGTGTATTTCATTGTTTTCTTTCAGTATACCCCCAATGCACAGTTCTATCTTGCTTCCCTTTTCTCCAGTTCTTTTTTGTTATTTCATCCCTCTCTTTCTTTTCTTTTTCTTTTTGGCAGATAAAACCAAAAGAATGTTAATGTACCCTTCTTTTGTTTGATGTTTGCGAAAGCTAACATCAGGAATTAATGCTAGTAGGAATAAGCTGTGGGTTCAGACTTTTTTTTGAAGTGTATGACTTAGTTGATACTGGTATTATCAAGTTGTGTTGTTTCCCTATCAAGTTTTGAGCTTTCTAGCGGTACATGTGACAAACCAAGTCGAGAAACCTTCGTTCTTCTCAGTATCATGAGTTTAAAACATAGAATGATACACTTTCCTAACGCATTATTCTCAAATTTCAATGTCGAGGAAATGTGTTGAAATAATCAAAAAGGATTTACAGCATAAATTGTAGGGGGATGAAAATAGCTGATGCTACGTATTAAACTGGATTGCAACGGCTTACTCGTGCCTCTTCACCGGAACCCTAATTCGTCGTCGGAACCCTAATCTGCAAAACAGACAAGGGGTGAGCGCACCTTTGCTCCTCGTAGCAAAGGCCCTCCGATGCCAAGGTCAATATCACGTACTAGCAAATAAACACTAATTATCAGTAGAAGAACAATATCAATGCAATGTATTGCGTACCTTTCACCTCTAAGTTTTACCTCGTATTTATAGATTCATAGATACTTGCTGCCCAAGTATCCCTATCACGTATAGGAACCCAAGATATCTTGGATTCTTGTTCCCTTATCAGTTCATTACCTTGGTCTTTTCAGGACTCTTTTCCATAACTGGCCGAACATTCCATTCACGTTGGGTGTCTTTCCTAGATCCTATATACTCGAGATCTTATTCTCTTACGGAATAACACTGTTCTAGAACCTTTTAGAGCGTTCCTGCCGCCTTAACATTTAAGGTTGCTTTTTCAACAGTTCGTTCCCTGTTCGGCTATCTCATTACCAAACAGACTGTCTGGACTAACCACTTCTCATGTAACTGGTCCTTTATTAGTTCACTTGGACTAATGTCTTCTCAGGAACTCTCCTCCTATTCAGCCTTCTTATATATTGCCGAACATGCTACTTGAACCAGTGACTTCACACGTCACTGTTCCTTTATTAGTCCCTTGGTCCAATAACTTCGCATGTTTACTGGACCGAGACCTTGTACAGCCTTCTTGGACTAATGACTTCTTATGTCATTGGTCCACATTGCAGACCATCGCCTTGCACGACGACTGTCTCTGTCGCACTTATACCATGGTCCCACGTACCACGTGTTTTGGCCTTATTTCTACCTGTTTGAGAATACTTCCCTACAATTGCTCCCTAGCTTTACCTTTTGCCGCTGTCTGGGGGCAATTGGTAAAGCTCTCGACGTCTTTTGGCGGTTTGGTCATTACTTTTCTCAAGGTAATGACTTCGCGTGGCATATTTTGTACACCTCGCATTAAACACGAACTAACGTTCCAGCCAAACGGCACCTAAACAGCATTTATTCAACCCCCATTTCTCGTTATTTTTCATGTAACGGCGTGGGAGGAGACTTTCCTCTCCGTCTTTTTCTTTTAAACTCCCAAAATGGATCTTTTTGGGTTTTCCTATCCAAAACTTGAATCTTGACTCTTTCTCTAAGATCAGGCAAGAACTTTTCCGTCCTCTTTGCCATAACCGCCGCCTGAAGCTTTTGATTGCACCTCCAACCATTGCCGTAACAACCATCGTAAGACTCTTATTCCCTTCTCATATCTCGCTTTAAGATTTCTTTCCTCGATTCATCCATTTCTTAGGGTTTCGTTTGTACCCATTTCCAGATTTTATTTCTATATCGAGTGTATCCATGGCGGATGAGGGCGAAAATCCTTTAAAACCCAACAAGTTTAGGAAGCTTTATGAAACCCCCACTGCCATGGCGGCATTTAGGACGAAATACAACATTCCTGATAACGTTGGGCTTGAACTCGCCCCTCTAGGCGCAGACAGGGACGAAGGCTCATGGGATAGAATGTGTATCCCAATTGTAGCCATTGTTGAGGGCGGAGTCCGATTTCCCCTTCACCCATTACTCTGTCAAGTCCTGAACTGGTATCGTCTCACGCCAATGCAGGTCTCCACCAATTTTTTTAGGTTAGTAATGGGAGTGGTGGCTCTGAATAGGATTCTGGATACCCAAATAGGTTTATGGGATATCCAATGGTGGTATAGCATCATGCTCAACCCTGAGCATAATAGCTATTACTTCAAGCTTAGAAAGGCAGAAAAATGCCTCGTGCTAAACCTGTCAGACTCTGCTCGTGATCATGAAATCGACTTCCTTTATGTCACTGGAGGCTTCGAGCCACTAGGGGAGGATGGTCAAGTGGTGGGCTTTCATTGCCCCCACATATGGAGCTACCCACGTATGCTCTTGATTTAATTCTTTCTTTTTGTAATTTCTTTTTTGCTGCTTTTCTGCATTTTCTGACTTTCATCTGTTTTTTAATCCACGGCGGATAACGCAAATAAGCGTCCCAGACGAGAGCCTAGCTACATCCGAACTGCAGAGATTAACAGGATCTTAAGGTACACAGGCAAACCTAGTACCTTATCAGCTGGTCGAGGTCGTCACGCCAACGTTTTGCTAGGCTACGATCCTGCCTACAAAGGGTTTATAGACAGAAGGCTAGCCAACCCGATTACCAGTGCTGCTTTGACTTCGACTGCTCCACAGCCAAGGAACTTAAGATCTAACGCGGGAGTAACGATTGCTAGGCAACCAGGTGAAGTTCCTATCTCGGAGGGCATCCCATTGCCTCGTTTGATACTAAGAAGGTCCTCTCGACAAACCTCTTCCCAACACCAGCCCGAACAGTCAATTCCCAATCACAGTACCAGCCAATCTTCCTCTTTTGGTTACTCCCCATCCTCATCAGACCCAGGTATCATGACTCGCTAGCCTTTGAACTTAAGTTCTCTTCTTACTGTGTCTGCACGCGGGCGTGGCACCGATCGTGCAGCCTCTACTGGGCGGGCTCCCCCGCCTTCTCATCGCAATAGGGGGGCACTAGCCGGTCTACCTTATCTCCTCGCGGTTCTAATGCCTCTCTCGAGGCTGGAGATGTTCACCGAGATAGGCGCTCCAGGACCGAAAACCCGACTACTTTTGCCGCACCAGCTGATGCGGACACCCATCAGCCCCTTTCACCACCTCCTCAAGTACTTCCCCAAACATGGGCTCCCCTACTCATTAGGGGTGATCGTCTCGTGCTCATTGGGAATAGCGCCAGCTCCTCAGAAACGGTTCTTGCACTTGCTCAAGGACTGCTGCTTCCAGTGGACATGCAGAAGGAAGCTGAATCTTCATCTGATTGGTTTGTCTCCACTGGTCTCATCAATGGAATAAAGGTAAAGCTTTCTCATTATTTTAACCAAGCTCTAAATTTCTTTTGTGTTAACTCGTAACATATTTCTTTATACTTGGATATTCCCAATTTATTCAAAAAATGGTCATGCTCAGCCAGAAGCTTCAAGAAATTGAGCCTAAAAGAAATAGGCTCTTGCGGGGTAACACCAGGCAGCTTCAAACAATCACGAGGCTGGAGAGAGAGAGAGATAAGGCGAAACTGGAAGCAAAGGGAGCCCAGACAAAGCTTGAAACTATTGAGAAGAGTCTCAGCCAAGCATTGTCTGAAATCGACAGTACAAAGAAGGCGGCCTATGAAGATGGATACCAAAAGGGGTTTGATGCTGCGACCTCCAGCTATGTCGAACAAATGCCAGGTATCCAATATCAAATCTGGAATGCGTGCTGGGAAGCCTGCCTTACAAAAGTTGGTGTTGCTAACGATTCTCCCTTATGGGTAGAGAATGATCTGCCTAGTAGTCACCTCCATATGTCTTATACCTCTGAGGAGCAGCTTGAAGAGGACATTGAGCAGCGGATCAAAAAATTTGCTGATGCTGATGAGGACATCCAAATGGAAACCCAAAATGTTCCACTCGAACGTTCACCTGCCAGGGAGGTCACGAATGAGAGTGTTAATCTAGAGGAGAATGCTGCTGCTGGTGGTGATGTCTCTAACACGGAGGTTGCGACTGACACTCCCCCAGAGATCCAGAACCTGGATTGATTTGGTAGGTACGTATTTAGTTTTGTTTTCTTGAATTCAAACAATTTGGCTGGTCCTGCATGACCGTAATACTTTCAGCCCTGTGTGGTACCAGTATTTACAGACTGTTTAGATAATACAGGTATTTGGCCCCTCACAGCATAACGTTCGTTTTTGGTGGCTTTTCGTGGCCATAAGTGGTTACCATGAGTATCTGTCGTACTTTAGTAATCCGTGCACATGTTCGTATGCATATTTTAGTGTTTCATACTTAAAGAAGGGTTAAGTATTGTCGTACTTTAAACAAAAACCTTAGTGTTTTCATACTTAGTTGTCTGCACGTATTTCATGCTCGTGAAATCGAATGTTCTTATCTTTAGCCTAAATCCCTTGTACTTAGTCTAAGCGCAAGTACTTCATATTTGGAAATTATTTTTCATGAGTCTCTAAGTTTCTCATACTCAGACAATCAATTGCATGTTAAGTTTGCTCAAGTAATCGTACTTGAACAAACTGCATGTTCTCGTATGCATCCCAAGTTTTTCATACTTGGAGTTATAACTGAGTGTATTCATACTTTTGCTCAATCTAAGTATTGACTGAGTATCTCATACTTAGACAAAGGCTAAGTATTTTCGTACTTGAAGTTTCTCATACTTAGTCTAGCATTTATTCGTACGCTGTTTTCAAATTGTTCACCTTGTAATATACGTCCCGTTTATTCAAGTGATAGGTTTTGCAAGTGTTTACGCATGTCTTCGTATGCAACCCCCATTTGTGTAGTCCAAGACTTCACATATCTAGGTTGTGGATACGTGTATTCGTACGTGGCGTTCGTGCCTATTCCATGCTCCCCAATACGAATATAGAAAATCAAGTCTGTAATTCGTATTTTAGAGAAAACAAAAGCTCCAAAATTTTGATATAACGGGAAAAGTGATTTTATTCTCAATCTTTGAAACTCAAGGGGGCGTTATTCGTACCCCTTGCAACTAATAAATAAAAATAAGAAACAATGGAATTTTATTTGTAATTCCAACACAATCACGTAGTATATCCTAAACAGAATAAAATCAAAAACTAAATTCTTTTAAACAAAGAATTTTCTCAGGTTATGAACGTTCCAAGACCTTGGCACTGGATTTCCATCCAGATCGGCCAATCTATAAGCCCCTATGCCCACAATCTCGGTCACTCGATACGGGCCTTCCCAATTGGCCCCCAACTTGCCCTCATTGGCCACCTTGGTATTGTCAAGTACTTTTCGTAGTGCAAAGTCCCCAACACCAAATTCTCAAGGGTGAATGTTTTTGTTATAGCTCTCTTCATCAGTTGTTCTTAGTAAGAAGCCAGATGCACCAGGGCCCTTTCCCTCATTTCCTCGGTGAGATCAAGCTCTATTTCAAGGGCCCTACCATTGCCCCCACTCTCAACCAATGCAGTTCTGTTAGTTGGAAGGCCAACTTCTAGAGGTATGACGCCTATGTACCATATGCTAATGAATAGGGGGTCTCTCCCGTAAACCTCCTAGGTGTTGTACAGTGCGCCCACAGTACTAGTGGTAACTCGTCAGGCCACTTCCCCTTTGCTTTGTCCAGCCTCTTCTTGATCCCGTCAAGAATGGTCTTATTAAACACCTCTATTTGCCCATTACTCTGAGGGTGGGCTAGAGTTGAGTAATAATTTTGTATCTCATACTGGGCACAAAAAGTTTTGAATTTCTTCTGAAACTGGGACCCATTGTCAGTAATCAATGAATAAGGGACCCCAAATCAAGTAATAATACTCTTCCACACGAACCTTTCTATCATAGGTTCAGTGATTTTAGCCAATGGCTCTACCTTAATCCACTTGGTGAAATAATCTATTGCTACCAACAAAAACTTCCTATTGCCAGTTGCTTTGTGGAGTGGACCCACGATGTCCATTCCCCATTGAGCAAACGGCCAAGGACTCGTCAATGGCACCAAATCTTCTGCTGCTGTTCGAATCATTGGTGAGAATTTCTGACACTTCTCGCAAATTTTCACATATACCTTTGCATCTTTTTGCATGTGTGGCCACCAGTAACCTTGCGTGATTACTCGGTGAGCAATGGACCTACCCCCTGCATGACTCCCACAGGTCCCTTCATGAATCTCATGAAGGAATTTTTGCACCATCTCGGGGTGTACACAAAGCAAATATGTTCCAGTAAAGGATTTTCTATACAATTTTCCTTCTGGAGACAGCTAAAATCTTGCAAATTTGATTTTAATTTTATGAGCCTCCTTCTTGTCAATGGGGAGCATTTCATCTTGTAAAAACCCCACTGTTGGATCCATCCAACTTGGCCCCTGGTTCACGTCTAAACCAACTCTACCCTCCTGCCAATGCTCGGCTCAGTTAGATACTCAACTGCTACCTTCCGTTTGAGTTCGGTTGGAGCAGCTGCGGCCAACCAAGCCAAAGAATCGGCATGAGCATTCTGTCCAGAGCTTATCTATTCAATGTAAACCTTTTCGAAGGTATCAAGTAAATCTTTGGCTGCTTCCACATACGCTGCCATCTTCTCATTCCGGGCTTGGTATTCCCCAGACAGTTGATTAACCACAAGCTGTGAATCATAATACACCCTGACTCGTTTTACTTTCAAAGTTCTTGCACTCCGCAATCCAGCTAGAAGAGCCTCGTACTCCGCCACATAATTCGATGCACTGAAACCAAGCCGAACAGATAACTCAATCATTACTCCTCCAGGAGGAAAAAGCACAACCCAATTCCTAAACCAGTGTTACATGCTGATCCATCCACAAACAACTTCCATTCCATGGGATCCTGTTCGGCTGAGACCCTGTTCTCCATGGTTGGTGTCCCAATCACCTGCTCCTTTCTCGTCGGAGGCAGGGGTGCTATTGCAGGTGAAAACTCAACCACAAAATCTGCGAGCAATTGGCCTTTGATTGTTTCGCGTGGTTGATAATCAATGTCGTACTTGCTTAACTCGACGGACCATGTTGAGATTCTTCCCGAGAAGTCTGCTTTTCGTAGTAGTGATTTTAACAGGAACACAGTATAAACCATAACCTTGTGGCTTTGGAAATAATGTGGCAACTTCCTTGTAGTCCTTAATGCCAGGACAAGCTTCTGCAGGGGCAAACATCTCGTTTCTGCGTCCAACAACGTTTTGCTAACATAGTAGACAGGGATTTGCTCAGATCCCATATCCCTTAACAGGACTGCACTTATAGCATGTTCAGAAATAGTCAAATACAAAATTAAAGACTCACCTGGCTGTGGAGTTGACAAAAGTGGAGTCTCGGCTAAATACTTCTTCAGGTCCTGGAAGGCTTGCTCGCTCTCTGCTCCCCATTCGAATCCTTCACTCTTTTTCAATAACTGAAAAAAGGGTCTACACTTATCACTTGATCTGTTGATAAATCTATTGGGTGCTATAACCATTCCAATCAACATCTGGACTTCCTTTGTGGTTTTGGGACTTTGTAGCATTTGCAAGGCTGCAATGTGATCAGGATTGGCCTCAATCCCTCTCATGGTCACTAGGTGGCCTAGGAACTTCCTAGAACCAACTCCAAATGCACACTTTGAGGCGTTGAGCTTCAGTTTGTATTTCCTCAAGATTCCAAATGCCTCTTTCAAATCCGCTATGTGTCCCTGTCTGGCTCCATTTTTTACCACCATATCATCAATGTAAACTTCCATGGTTTTGCCTAGGAGCCTTTTGAACATAATGGTTACGAGTCTGATACATTGCCCCTGCATTCCTTAGCCCAAAGGGCATGACACTATAACAGTACAACCCTCGAGGTGTAATGAAAGAAGTCTTCTCCTGATCAGGTCCAAACATAGCAATCTGATGATATGCTCGATATGCGTCGAGGAAACTCATTCGTTCGTATCCAGCAGTTGCGTCAACCAATTGGTCTATCCTTGGAAGAGGAAAACTATCTTTTGGACATGCCTTGTTTAGGTCTGTGAAGTCTACACAGACACGCCACTTCCCATTCTTCTTTTTCACAACCACAGTGTTGGATAACCACTCTGGGTAATAAACTTCCCGTATTACTTTGGCTTCCAACAAACGATCTACCTCGTCTATTACAGCATCAACATGTTGTACAGCTGCCCTTCTCTTTTTCTAAATGATTGGCTTATGTTGTAAATCAACATTCAAGTGGTGGCAAATCACACTTGCATCTACTCCAGGCATCTCTTCTAGTACCCAAGCAAATACGTCAATATGTTCCTTTACGAAGCTTACCAACTCGGCCTCTTCATCTGCTGGCAATGTTTCCCCAATTAAAAAATACCTTTCGGGTTCAGTCTCGTTGATCTGTATTTTTCTTTAGGCCTTCAACCACTTTTTCTACTGGGCTTCTTCCGACATCCTCGATAGTCAGTTGATCTGATACTTCTAACGTATGAACATGATGGGCCTTTGGGCCTTTTTTAATGATGGAAATAAAACACTGTTAGGCCACTTTTTGATTGCCTTTAATTTTTTCAACCCCATTAAATCTTGGGAACTTCACCATCTGGTGATAAGTTGAGGAAACAACTCTCATCTTGTGCAGCCAGATCCTTCCTGTAATCGCGTTATAGGAAGAAGGAACATCTACAACTAGAAAATCTGTCCTTAATACCACTGATCCAACCCGAACAGACAACGTTATTTTCCCAAAGGGCCAGACAGCACCTGTACCAAACCCAACCAAGGGTGTTGTGGATTGCTCATTACTTCTGTACAACTCCCTGAATCCACTAAGATTCTCTCAATGTCGTATTCCCCAATTCGTAGGGTTATGACTAAAGCGTCATTATTGGGCATTTGAACTTCTCCCAAATCTTCGTCTGTAAAAACTATGCTCTCGTTGCATGTGTCATCTTCTCGGCCTCTTTTCTTTCCTAACCGCATAACATGCTGGTCGTGCTTAATTTGCCTCTGGAGTAGCCTAACCTCGTTTCTCGTATAAGGCGTGGCTAATCCATGTATCATATGGATTATCCCCTTAGGATTCTGTTCGTAATCCATCTCCAAGGTGTCCCCTTTATCTTTTGGGTCCCCTTGGATAAATTCTTTGAGGTAGCCATGAGAGACCAGATCATCAAGGTGCCTCTTATACATCTCACAATCCTCAGTCATGTGGCCCCAGTCCTTGTGATAGCTGCAGTGCTAATTCGTAGCACATTTTGCGTCTTTATTTCCACCTAGACTTGGAGGCCATTTGAAGTAAGGCTGATTCTTTATTCGATGAAAAATCCTATAGATGGGTTCCTTCCAAACCATGTTTATTGAAAAGAAAGACTTGGGGTTAGGAGCTTGTTTATCTTTGTTTGGCTCTTTATTTGCCTGCCCGTATTGTTTCCTCTCCCTGTAAGTCTTGGGTTATGGCTTATCCATCTTTTTAACGGGTGCCTTCGGCTGTTCGGCCTTGATCTTGCCGTCCTCTCGAAGTACGTCATCCTCCATCCTGGCGTGTTGCTCTATTCATTCCATTAGTTTAGCCAACGTTGCTACCGGATGCATATTCAATGAACGGCGTAGCTCTCCCCGAACAGGCAAGCCAGTCTTGAAGGTAGCAATCGCATATTCCTCACTACAACTTTCAATATGATTGAAAGTTTCCCAGTACTTTTTTGCGTAATCCTTGATCGGCTCACCTTCTACCTGCTTCATTATGGAAATACTTTCAATTGTCTTTGGGGCTCTCCTGCTTGTCAAGAACCGAGCAGTGAATTCTTTGGCCAACTGCTTCCATCCTCGGATGGAGCGTGGACTCAGTTTGTGGAACCAAGATAAAGCCACCTTCCCCAAACTTGAAGGTAACATCTTACACATGATGGCATCATCTCCATCGTGCATGAATATGGCCTGCTGATAGTGCTGTATATGAGCTACAGGGTCCGCGTTTGTCTTGTAAAGTATGAACGTGCCATGCTTGACTCTGCTCCGCAACCTAGCCTCTTGTAGCCTCCTTGCAAAGGGGGAAGCTGCTATATTACTTAGGGCCTTTCGTGCTGCTTCCCGTGCAGTCACTGTCCCATCTTCATGTTCCTTGGTTTTGTGAGCCATATTCTTGGCCCAATTGGTATCAAGTCTCTCATTCCTGTCCCTATGGTGTTTTCTGGTCCTTTCTCCCTCGGGGGTGGGGCTTCGGCTTCTGCTCCTTTCTTTTCGCGAAGTAGCCCTCTGCCTATTTGGACTCTGGTCTGAACTTTCGCTTTTCCTCTTTCGTAAAGAAGCTTTTCTCCATCTTGGGGTAGGACTCCTGCTTCTGCAACTGCTTTTTCTTTTTCGTGAAGGAGCCTTCTCATAGTCCACCATGGCATACCTGTCTCCCTTGGAATTTCTTCGTGAAAGTCCAGAGTTCTCAGGATGCTTTCGAATTTGTTCTATCTCGCGGATTTCATGCTCTCGTCTCTTGATTAATCGAGCAAGCTCCTCGATTTCCTTCCTTTTTTTATCGAGGACATCCTCACTGTTATATATACTCCTTGAATGTGCAACTGATTCCTCTCTTCGGTGGGACTTGCTCCTTCTCGTGGAGCCTGTGGCTGTCCTGCCCCCTTTGTCTTTGGAGTTATCTAGGAATATCAGAGGGTCATCTCTACTTGTCGTTTTTCTGCCATGTTTTCCAGTGGGCTTTTTCGGAGCACCTAGCGGGGACTTATCTCCTCCCCCACCTAACTGGTCCTTTGGATTAAATGACATGATTGGATCTTTTTTCATCATGGTCGTTTTTTAAGGAACTCTATCATTTCCCACAGACGGCGCCAATTGTAGGGGGATGAAAACAGCCGATGCTACGTATTAAACTGGATTGCAACGGCTTACTCGTGCCTCTTCATCGGAACCCTAATTCATCGTCAAAACCCTAATCTGCAAAACAGACAAGGGGTGAGCACACATTTGCTTCTCGTAGCAAAGGCCCTCCGATGCTAAAGTCAGTATCACGTACTAGCAAATAAACCCTAATTATCAGTAGAAGAACAATATCAATGCAATGTATTGCGCACCTTTCACCTCTAGATTTACCTCGTATTTATAGATTCATAGATGCTTGCTGCCCAAATATCCCTAGTGCCTTAGGATTCCTATCATGTATAAGAACCCAAGATATCTTGGATTCTTATTCCTTTATCAGTTCATTACCTTAGTCTTTTCTCAGGACTCTGTTTTCATAACTGGCTAAACATCTCATTCACGTTGGGTGTCTTTCTTGGATCCTATATACTCCGGATCTTATTCTCTTGCGGAATAACACCGTTATGGAACCTTCTAGAGTGTTCCTACTGCCTTAACATTTAAGATTGCTTTTTCAACAGTTCGTTCCCTGTTCGGCTATCTCATTGCTGAACAGACTGTCTGGACCAGCCACTTCTCATGTAACTGGTCCTTTATTAGTTCACTTGGGCTAATGTCTTCTCAGGAACTCTCCTCCTGTTCGGCCTTCTTATTGCCCGAAAAAGCTACTTGGACCAATGACTTCACATGTCACTATTCCTTTATTAGTCCCTTGGTCCAATAACTTCTCATGTTTACTGGACCGAAAGCCCGTACAACCTTCTTGGACCAATGACTTCTTATGTCACTGGTCCACATCGCAGACCATCATCTTGCACGGTGACTGTCCCTGTCGCACTTATACCATGGTCCCACGTACCACGTGTTTTGGCCTTATTTCTACCTGTTCGGGAATACCTCCCTACATAAATAATTTGAAAAGTCATCACGTAATTTTAGACTCCGGCCTTCTAATTGTGGAGACCCATATTAATTTAATTATTCGAATGTTGAATTAATGTTAGAGATCATATAAGAATGTGATGTGGTTATTTGATTTTGGGGTTCAAAGTGTTAGAATTGGTAATGGAAGGGTGTTTGTGTGAATTATGTATACACTAGTATAAATAGAGTGGTATGTGTCTAGGAGATCATATTCTCATATCTCACACTCTCTCTCTCTACACACACGGTTCTTTTTCTCTCTCCCTCTCCATACGATTTCTCTCTCTCTCTCTCTCTCTCTCTCTCTCTATCCCTCTCTCTTTCTCTCTCTCTCTCTCCCCAAAACTCTATTCAAATACCCAAAACCCACAAGGATCCATCCTTATTTCACCTCCTCTACGCAATCTTGGACTCGTATCTTGTTGGGTGAAGCTCGGAGAGAAATTCTTGGTTGATTTTGGAGTTGAAAAGTCTAGGGCTTGCTTACTTGATCTCTCGTTTGAAACTTCCATCTCGAGGTAGGGACTTCTTTGCCTTTACTATGTGTTTATATGTTGATTAGGTGTAGAAATCATTCCTTGGATTGTTGGTTGTTGTGTTTTGGTTGCCCTTGAATTTCTGCAGAATCGCTCCTCGAAACATATCTATATCGATACTTCTTGTTTGGCTTTGTATTTTGGGGGTTCTGATATTTGTTTGCAAGGATATGTGGATTCTAATTTAGCAAGGGACATTGACATTAGGAAGAGCACTACTGTATGTCTTTACATTGGAGAGTGCGGCGGTTGATTGGGTTTCGCGGCTACAAAAAATAGTGACTATTTCCACAACAGAAGCGGAGTATGTTGCAACCACGGAGGCATGCAAGGAGATGGTATGGCTAAGGAGCTTTATGAAAGAGTTGGGTAAGGAACAAGACAATTGCAAATTGTTCAGCAATAGTCAGAGTGCAATACTTTTAGCGAAGAACGTAGCTTTTCGTTCGATCGAGGACCAAGCATATCGACATAAAGTATCACTTTATTCGCTCTTTGTTGGAAGATGGACGGTTCGCTTTGGAGAAGATTCACACAAGGGATAATCTGGCAGACATGTTTACAAAGGTGGTTATTGTGGAGAAGCTAAAGTCTTATCCAACTTCTGTGGGTCTCCAACCTTGAATGGGAGACTGGGTGCTGGTAGTGTTAATGATTGTTGATGATTCATCGAATGTCTGAATATGTCTTCAAGTGGGAGATTGTTAAGATGTGAAGACAATTTTGGAGTCGAAGTAAAAATGGCCCGGATGGTTTTAGGCCCCGCTCGCCCAGGCGGTCGGGCACAAAAAAAAAAAAAAAAAGACGTGGGTTTTGGTGTTTTTATGGTTTTCTGTGTATTAGCTTACTTGCGCATATAAAAGCAAAGTTAGGGCTGCCTGCTATTGTAACTTTGACATATTTTAATCATAGTGAAACATCACAGCACTCCGTGGACATGCGATTAAACAATCAGTTTAAGTCGGAACCACGTAATCTCTGTGTCTTGTTCTTTTATTGCTTTAGACTGTTTTTTGTTCTTCGATTGCGTGTGTTTGCTTGTGGGTTTGGACATTCAAATCCCCCAACCACAAGA
>BPLS01016002.1:0-12281 GCA_019656275.1 Rhododendron kiyosumense | reverse complement strand
TGGGAAAACAAAAAGTATACCACACCGCTCTCATTCACGGCTTCTACATCGCTCTTAATTTTATCGTCAAAAAATATTTTGAATGATTCCAATTTTAAAAAAATTCTTCCAAAAACGAGTGGAAGAGTTTTTAAAATTGCGACCATTGATTTCCAAAACGAAGAGAGCAGTGAAACAGAGCGATTTAGTAGACTTCGTGTGTGGATAAGGGTGCCAAATGAGGTCCGCGGACGGGCGGGAATTGGTTTGAATGGGAACCATTCGTTGGGCGGTCGAATTTCTCGTAATAAGTGGTGGTGATGGATGGCTCAATGCTGGCTGGACCCCACCTCCGGCGTTTGATGCTAATCCGGTGGTTTTTTACTTAAGGCCCCGTTTGTTAACCCTCTTAGCACTTGAGATTGGACTACCAATCCCAAGGGACTACTAATACTTTGTTTGGTAACCCAAAATGAGTTCGGATTACGAATCCAATGGACTAGCAATCCGGGGATTAGGGGTATTGGGGAATTTTTAGGCCGGCCCAAAAAATTAGGTTCGGTTTTAATGTAGTCCTGTACAATTATTTATATTTTTTATTCCAACTATGTCCTTTCACGCGTATCAACGCACGGAACCAGAGAGTATCTAGTATAGAAAAATTATTCAATGCTCCATGAGCACTGGTGCACCATTAAAACATTGTTTAAATTTCAGAGAGTTATAACTTTTGTTGTAGATATTCATTTGTAAAAAAAATTATATTTTTGGAACCTACTCGACGATATCTACTAACAAGATCCATATTGAATATGAAATTATGAAAGATTTAAAAAAATACCATTTGCTATGAAAAAATTCTATGAGAACTGTTTCTATGAGAATTATCTATGAAAACTATTTCTATGAGAACTGTCCCTATGAAAACTATTTCGGACAAAAATACTCTTAGCATTGTGAACTGGCTATGAAAACTATGAATTCTTATAGTCAGTTCTATAAAAACTATTTGAAATAGCTATGTGAACTGAAAAACACACAGTTCAAATAATCTCAGCACACACTAAAATACACCGTTCTCATACAAAATATGTAGTTGTCGTAGAAATACACAATTCTCATGAACAATATTCAATTCTCATAGAAAATACACAATTCTCATAAAAAATACACAGTTTTTATAGAAAAATACATTGTTCCCGTAGAAAATATACAGTTCTCATAGACAATTCTCTTGTATAATACATAGTTCTCATATAAAATACACAATTCTCACAAAAAATACACAATTCTCATAGACAATTCTCACAGAAAATATACAATTCTCATAGAAAATTGGCTATGAGAATTGTCAAGTGTCAAGTATCATAGTTAGTTTTATGAGAATTGCTTCTCATAGAGAACTTTGCTATGTGAACTGAATTATGAGAATTGACCATATGAACTATTATTTCTCATAATCAATTCTATGAGAACTGTCAGTTTTTATAGTCAATTCTATGAGAATTGGCTATGAAAAGTGGCTGTTCTCATAGAAGACTAACTTTGTGAATTAGTTATGAGAACTGGATTATGTGAACTGAAAAATACATAGTTCACATAGTCTTACTATACACTAAAATACACAGTTCTCATAAAAAAATATATAGTTCTCATAGAAAATACACGGTTGTAATAGACAGTTTTCATAGAAAAATACGCAATTCTTATAAAAACTATATCTATGAGAACTGTTTATGAGAACTTTGTCTATAAGAACTGTAGAACAGTTCTTATAGAAAATATACGACTCACATAGTTTCACCACACACTAAAATACACAGTTCTCATAAAAAATACACAATTTTCATAGACAGTTCTCATGAATAATACACAGTTCTCATAGAAAATACACAAACAATCAAAAATACACAATTCACATAATCTCATCATACACTAAAAATAACCGAAAATAGACAATTCTCATAGTCTCACCATACACTAAAAATACACAATTCACAATTCGCATACACAATTTACATACACGGTTCGGTTTTAATAGACAGTTCTCATAGAAAAATACGCAATTCTCATAAAAACTGTATCTATGAGAACTTTTTCTATAAGAACTGTAGAACAATTCTCATAGAAAATATACGGTTCACATAGTTTCACCACACTAAAATATACAGTTCTTATAAAAAATACACAATTCTCATAGACAGTTCTCATAAATAATACACAATTCTCATAGAAAATACACAAACAATTAAAAATACACAATTCACATAATCTCACCATATACAAAAAATAACCGAAAATAGACAATTCTCATAGTCTCACCATACATTAAAAATACACAATTTCACATACACAATTCGCATACACAATTCGCATACACAATTTACATACACGATTCGGTTCTAATAGACAGTTCTCATAGAAAAATACGCAATTCTCATAAAAACTATATCTATGAGAACTTTGTCTATAAGAACTGTAGAACAGTTCTCATAGAAAATATACGGTTCACATAATTTCACCACACACTAAAATATACAGTTCTCATAAAAAAATACACAGCTCTCATAACAAATACACAATTCTCATAGACAGTTCTCATGAATAATATACAGTTCTCATAGAAAATACACAAACAATCAAAAATACACAATTCACATAATCTCACCATACACAAAAAATAACCGAAAATAGACAATTCTCATAATCTTACCATATACTAAAAATACACAATTTCACATACACAATTTACATACACGGTTCGCATACAATTGCCATATACATTTCCATTTACTATGAAAACCACTATAACAATCAATCATAGCCATAACTTTTACTGCAACTTTCCTCAGATTCCCCAATTTTTCAATTATCTTGAAGAAAAAGCAAAGCAAAGCAATTCTAATCTGCCTTCTAATTAATATACATGTCAAAATACTTACATATGCATCCTAATCCATCTATTTCGAGCCCGTTGGATTTGTTTTTGAGGTAGAAGTCGGCGAACCTGTTGAGATCGATGGTGCCGTATCCGTCTTTGTCGATCTCCGTCACCGCATCTTGCTTCTAATTTGGCGACGTGCCGTCTACTCTGAACTATTGAAAATGGATCTCATTCGAAGTGTGAAATTTTACCGTCGTCGTTGGACGATTCGTTGCAGAAATTTGTTCAAAAATTTTTCTGTTTGGTTTGATGAAGAGGAGTTTAACTTCACAATGTCTCCTTGTCCAGTTGGCGATCACGATCTCCCCGAAAGCGGCGAAGGAGTAATAGTCGGCGTCGGAAAGAGCGGTGGTGGTGGCTCGACGGCGAAGACAGCGGCAGTGGAAGTCTTCTTCATCATTCTCGTCCAACTTGTCGTCGTCAATCTCGCCATTGGAGGCTTCGCCAAGAACCGGTGGGTGTAGTTTTTTTTTTAATCAGAACTGGTGGGTGTAGTTTGAGAGAGAAAGTGAGAGCGTGGGGGTGAGGGGCACAAAAGTCATGAACCAACGTACCCGAGTCTGTCCAGGTTCGGAAAAAATATATTAGGATTGGTTTCAAACCGAGGCTAGAAAACGGGGGCGGCCTCTAATTTACTATATTAGTAATACCCTGGGGAGATGGTATTAACAGTCCAATTCCAACCCATTCACATTACCAATCCCTTCTCATTATCAATTCCTTCTATCAATTCAATCCCGTCATCTAATCTCATCTCAAACAAACATAATATTAATAATCTCATCATCCAATCATATCTCAAACAAACATACTCATTACTAATCCCTTCTCATTATCAATCCAAATTCTAATCCCATCTCCTTACGAATCCCACCCATCTATTACTTTTATCAAACGGAGCCTAAATTAGGAGTACCATCGGGGGTGATAGCCTACTTACTCCCTTTGGGTTTGGGTGAGGTAGGAAGTAGGACTATCAAATTTGAGTTGTGCCAGCGGCGTCCTTTTCGAATTTGGTCATTCTCCTTTGTCCGAATTTGGCTCGCTACCCTTTGGTGGAGCTGTAGTTGCTATGGTTTTTTGATCCCTCTCGGGATCCACCGAGGGTCTGGAGTCCCTATGGTCACGTCAAGGGGAGAATTGCTATGCCCAGTCGCTCCCTCATCCACCCTTTTTAGCTTAGAAAAAAAAAGACTTAAATTAGGAGTACCAGGTCAGTTCTTTGGAAATTTTTTTGAATATTTGTAAAAATATTTGTGTGAAAGTCATAATCTTTTGTTTTTATGATTCTTATCATCAAGACGAACAAATATTACATTAAAAAAAAATACACAAAATTAGCAAACACAAAAAAAAAAAAAAAATATGACGAAGCCAAAAAGTTGTGTTATTCAATTTGTTGGTTAGTAGAAACACTCTTATTGGGAACCGTGCGCAAAGAGGGAGATAGAGAAAAATATGAGTAATAATCTGAGAAAAAACTTATTTGAAACTGTACCTGGAGATAAGGGTTGAGTTTTGAGACGCAAAATGAACAGAGTTGTGCTCCAAGTCTTATTTTTGCCACGCATTTTGTGGTTCTGATTGTAAAGTATGCTATAGAAATAGTTGTTGGCGCACAATGTGTTCTTACCCCCGGGGCATTAATTAATTAATCTCTCTTCTCCACCATAGGTTGGATGAGCTACACATTTAGTACGCTGGAGCAAACCCCATATCAATGATTCAAACTGTTCACTTTTTAGAACACGTCAAGATCGTATATATACCACTCCAAAAATCAAGTTGATAAGATACTGTTTGATATAATTCCAAAATGAATTTAATTTGAGATAAATGGGTTTAATGAGTTTCCATATGGTGTTTTCATAACTTTTTTGGGAAGATAAATGTATTTTAAAAAACTATATCAAATTGGATCTGATCAGCTTGATTTTTTTTGTGATATACATCTCGACATATTTTAAAAAGTGAATGGTTTGAATCATTGACACGGACTCTGAAAGGGCTCAAAATGGATTAAAACTAGACCAACTAGTCCATTTTATAGGACTTGAGAGGATCCAATCCTGTTAAAAAAATGTTTCTAAGGTACCCCATGACGATTTTCTAGAAGAAAATAGTTTTTGTTTTATTTGTTGAAGCAAAGCAACGTCAATATGATTAGGGAAAGGGAAGCAAAAGCAACGGCAATAGGATTAGGATATTGTCAACGTATTCTATCTCTCTGTTTTTTTCCCGTAAATTGACAGGAGATACCATTTACATCATTTATAAGGTACTTTTTTCGTCCCGATGTATTTGGCCCCTCAATTTTCTAGCATTAAATGAGAATGTACATTCTCCAATGCATTAGTTTTTGAAAGAAAAAGGGCATTAAGAAAATTTTAACAAGTCAAAGTAAAAAAGTAGACAAACAAATGAGACAGAGGGAGTATATAGTACAAAATCACGAAACACCACATTAATTGTGTAAGAATGCACGATATAATCAAGCTCAACGATTCAACCAACACAAGAAGTAAGGCCATCATAAGGAAGAAACAAAGAAAAAAATGAAGAGCCCCTATAAGAAGAGAGATAACCGATTCTTGCCTTCTCCTGAAATAGAACCAAAGAGTCCAAATTATTAACTAACTTTTCCTCTATCTTATTTCCCCCCAACTTTCTCAACCCTAACTCAACTGTTACTTTCGTTCAGAAATAATTGTCGTGTCCGCAAAATGAGAACTTTAAGAAAAATATATTTTTAAAAAATTATGTTTTATTTTTAACCTCCGTCCAAATTTTTCCAGCCCAGTGCAACTTTGAATTGAACGGCCCATAAAAATGGTCCGGAATACGTGCAAGTCCTAGTGGACCAATTTTAATCTCTTTTGCCTTAGTTACCAGTGGCCATACAATCAGGGTCAACCAGGCCTGTTGTTGGCCCAATACCAAACCCATCATCCGGTCCTTTGTATTGCCTTCATTATTTGATCTAGTCACAAATTACTAATTCTTCGATAAAAAAACAAAATAAAAAAATGAATTAAACATTCTTAAGTGTATCCTATTCCGCTAAGGATTTATAAAACATAAGTAATTATTTGTAATTTTTAAATTTAAAAATAGTGTATTTATGAAAATAATTTTTCAATTTTTTTTTGCACCATTCAAAAGATCTCATCGAGATCTATCCAACAAGATTCATATTACAAAAAAAATATTCTGTAAGTCTATTACTTTTAAGCTTGAAAATTACAAATAAGTCCTTCCTCCATTCCAAAATGTTTATCCTATCCGCAAAATGGAGTGTTAAAAATAATACAATTTTTGTAAGAAAAAATCAAAAGTTTTTCAACAATTTACTAGATATCAATGAGTATTTTTAATTTGTGAAAAAAATTTGAAAATTTTTAAGTTATCGTTTTGCAGACCAGACAAACAATTTAAAAGGAGAGAGTACTTATTTTTTAAGAATTCTTAACAGAACACAATTCGTGGCCTCATCAATAGTTTAAAAAATAAACATATGGCATGTAAAAAACTTGAGGTTTCTACGGTGTACTATTAGAAGTAAACTAATCTAAAAGCAATTTTTATGCTAACAATCATAGTTGCGATAGAGAATATAATTCTAGTTTTATGATGCTATTCATCGGACGTAATCTATTTTATGTGAATATAATTCTAATTTTATGGTGCTATTGATTGGACGTAATCCATTTTATGTGATTCGCAATGCCAAATGGCAGATGAACTTTGCAATTTTTAATAATCTCCTTATAACATGTGTTCGGATCAATTTATACGTGCATTTACATGGATGTGAAACAAAGTTGGCAATATCCGTTTACATTAACTGTTTTTCCGGGGGAACACGAAACATAGGGGGTGTTTGGGAGCCTACTTTTTGGCTTTTCATTTTTAGCTTTTTGGCTTTTTAGCTTTTCGGCTTTTTAGTCAGAATGTATTTTAAATTTGATAGAATGTTTGGAAGCTTACTTTTTGGCTTCTCATTTTTGGCTTTTTAACTTTTTGGCTTTTTAGATTATGGTCAAAATGTATTTTCAATCTTGGTGAGTGTTTGGATGATATGTGCAAAATGCATTTTAGAAGAGTAGTGAGGGTATTTTCATAACTTAAACGAAAATGGGAAAAGCCAAAAATGCAAAAAGCTCCTCCGGACCACTTTTTTACTTCTCCTCTCCTTAAGCAAAATCAGCAAATGTGTTTTCCCAAAATCCATTTTCGGAATGGGGTGGCAAACAGCCATAATGGGAAAAGGCAATAATGAGAAACAAGTGCCAAAATCATTTTCTGAAAGCTATTTTGAGAATCAACAACCAAACAGCCAAAATGTAAAAAAGGAAAAATGAGAAGTTGAAAATGAAGGTGCCAAACACCCCCATAGATTCATGAGTGGTTGACAAAACCAATTCCTTTGTATTCAACCTACCAATCTGAACCCAGTTTTGGATTCCATGTGCTAATCCATGACATCATCAATGTCAAAAACCATGGCTTGTTTCCCAAGTTCTCCGATTTTTAATCACTGGAGACCAGAAACCTACTTTATTCCAATTAATCACAGGGTCCCCACACAAAACCCAATTCCCTCCGTGAAACTTTAATCCCGTTCTGCTAAAATTCTTCATTTTAAATATTTATTTTTTATTTTATGAGATATATATATATTTTTTATAATACATCATTTTTAATTCAAAAATTAAGTACTTATTTTAGTCAATAGAACACATTTACTCAATCCAAAATATGTGATATTTAGGCTCTGTTTGTTTCGATTTAAAACGTTTTACAATGTAAAATGTTTTCCATGTAAAATGTTTTTTCAGAAAACAAACTTCTAACTTTTATTTTCCGGTGTTTGGTTGGTACTTGAAAATATTTTCAGAAATCAACAAAATAGTGTACAGAGAGAGATGAGGAGCTTAAACGGTGGAGAGCTATGAGATTATTGTAATTGAACGCAGGTCAGGACTGATAATCGAGGAAACTAAGTAATGAGAATTACTGTAGAAGGCAGTGGGTTTATTTCGGAAAATAACTTACGGAAGATTTAAGGGTAAGTCATTTTCATCCAATTGATGGAAAATGTTTTACATGTAAAATATTTTCCTCATTCTTTACACAACCAAACACCGAAAAATAGGTAAAACATTTTACCGGAAAACATTTTACGTCTAAACAAACGGAGCCTTACTCAATCCAAAATAGGTGATGTATAATGTATTGTATGAAAAATGACCAGACAACAAAATATAAACTCCAATTAATAAACGCCCTCCCAAACAGCCCCTTAACTCGTCAATACAATCCACTTCATTTTTGTTGGGTAATTCTCAATCCACTTCATTATTCTCCTCTCTCCTCCTGTTTTTGGATTCGTCGTGTCCGTCTCAACAGCCATAACATTTCTCAATCGAAAATACGCTACCCTACCTCGAGCAATCAGCTGAAGATTCATTAGTTCGTCAAAAAAAGAAAACCCACCCCGCTTTCGTCCAAAGAATGATATTTTCCAGGATTGGGCGTTCCTTGTCGCGATCATCCCCTGCAACAGTAATCTTCCTCCCTCCCTCCCTCTGTGTGTGTGTGTATGTTTATTCATATGTATCAGTGTGTGGTTAGGCATGTATGAGTGCCAGTTAGGGTTTTATTTCCATGTATTTAGCTGTAATAGGTTGTCGTCGTTGTCGTTGTTGTGGCAGAATGTGGTGAATGGTGCGAGATCGGCTTTGGCGAACAGAACCGGCCTTCGAGCTTCAACCGGAGATACACATATAAACCAATTGGATGATAAATTAGGAATTTTGAGGGGTTATATAGCTTCAATAGGGGCTAATAAGGAGTTGGCATCAAAGTCTCATTATTTATCGGATTTGAATTACGTCCTTGCGAACCCTAGGCTTCGGAGGTTTTTCTCGAGTAAAGCTCCGAAAAAGAAGAGTAAGGATAGTCTTATTATCTTTTAGTATCTATTTTGTATTTGTGCTGTAGATTTATGGATATCGTGACCTTGTTTTAATTTTGGGTGTCTTATTATTAGACTATGAGAATTTCTACCCGAAAGAGAAGAAAGAAATTCCGAAGAACGAGCAAAAGTCAGAGTCAAAAGGTGAGTTTGATCCTTTTCACTTGCTATTTTCAAGCACTAATTATGGTTGTAGTGTAGCATAATGGTCTCCAATGGCAAACCTTTTGAACTTATCATCACTAAGGGGGGGATATAGCATAGCGTTATCGTTAATAATGGGTATCTAGATGATTTTGGTGAAAAAAGGAGCCAACTTTATGGGTTTCAGAAGATTAACATATGGGGAAAATATCTGTGGTCCTACCACTCGTTTGGTATGCTATTCTGCCAAAATGAAAGTCATTTTTGGCTTGATACACTGAGAAAAAGGCAAAAAGTAGTATTGCTTCTCCATTGGTACAAAGCTATTTTGGAACAAATGCTGATCGCAAATTTTTGCTCTTATGAAAGCTTAGGTGATGCCTGTGTGAAGCCGGAATCACTAGTAGTGCCAAATGCCAATATTGGTATGTTTGGGCACACACTTGTCCTTTATGTCCAGTGTTGAAGGTAAGACCGAATTACCTGGAATGCCTGTGCCCATAAGAAACTACCATTCTACTTCCATTAGTTACAACAAAAGCTTTAGAAGTTTGGGAATGAGGAAAGGGGGCTAGGGAAAGTGCTGTGATAAATAAATCAGAAGTTTTCTATGGTTGCATTGCATCAAAAGCATTGATGGCGATGTGGCAATTTTGGCAGGGCCAAGCTTGTCTCAAACTTGGGCACAACTAGTGGCTTTGACAAAGTTAGGCAAGACTAGTGGCTAACCGCTTGAGCTGTTGTTTTACTGTTCAGTGGCCAAATTTCGATTTTGGCGATGGATTTGACACGTGGGGTTGCTCTAAATTGTATTGCATAATCTAAACCATAGACCTTATTAACATTTGTGCAAAATCAGTAATTAGCTCATTAGCTGTCCTATGTTCACAGCTGTCAAAGGGTCATAGGAAAAGAGATACAGAATCTTGTAGATTTGTAAGTGTCTCTTTGTTGTAGCGAATCAGATTATTGTCTGTGAAAAAGTGAGATGTTTGATCCTGCACCATGCTAGTTTTTGACGCCAATCTCTGGCTTTCTATTCTCTGATGCCTTGCTGAAGACTTACTGTGACAATTTGAAACTGCAACGGGATTAACCAATTGTGATAGATGGAGGAGGCTGGATGTGTGATTATGGTAAAATGGTAAGTAGTTTATGGTTGGTTCTTGATGGCACTGCATGTTGCCTCATTCTACATACGGAGCAAAAAATGGTCAAGAACGTGGTCACAGACTCACAGTGGTTTTAGAACCGAGTGATCCATAATAAAGCAATTGCAGGCGAATTGGAAAGAGAATTCTTCCAATTTATATAAAGTATTACTACTATCCTTCTAAAAGACAACGAAGTAGGGCAGCCAAACCCTTTGAATATCTACAATGATCGTATTGTCGAGGAAAGAGCATCGATCTTGGAATAAAATTTGATTCCTTTACCTAGGAGAGAGAAGAAAAGGCATGTTATAGTTTATAGTAAATAACAATGGACTATGATCTATGATTAATATATATTTCTGCATATAGATGCATGGTAGTACACTATTACACCGAAACCTACTGTGCATTGCAGTTCCAAACTGTGTACGTAGATATTGGACAGGCAATTCTTCCAATTCTTCTGTGAGCATGTTATTTTTTAGGTAGAAGTGTCTTATTTTCTGTTATTCTTTTTAAGTTGGTGAAAAGTCCGGTTGGATTTGGTTCCTTATGTAAGAGCAGTCTGTTGAGTAACTGTCTTTTGAGTACTGCTCAAGATTGTTTGAAGTTTAATCTGTGTTACGGGATGCTGTTTAGGTTCAATGCTTTACATTTCAGTTTCATGGTAAATTGTAGTCACTTGAAATGCTTTCGTTCGTTTACTGGTGAGTGATGAGTTTTGAAGATGAAAAAGGATTTGAATCAATGTGTAAGAAGTTTCTTCGTGTTCACTATTGTGTTCTTTTAGGTGCATGCAAGCAAAGTTTGTGCTGGGAACTTGTAAATTTTCCTGCTCATGTCTTCTGAATATCTTATTTGACTTCACTTTTTTTATGTCAGAGGATGCAAACACGGGGGATCATGGTGCCAGTTATCAGGAGTCTTTCATGAAGTACTTTCAAAATCTGATCACTCCGATGTTAGTGATCGGCCTGTTTCTTTCATCATTTTCTTTTGGTCCACGTGAGCAACAACAGGTAAGTTATATTTATACTTCAGGACTTGGTTTAGTTGGTAGAATAGGGCAATGCTTTTCTCTCTTTTTTGTCTCTCTTTTTTGAGAAGTTTTTGTCTTCACATTTTCAAGTTTTTATTGATTTAGACACATATGTATGTATTGTGTATGTTTGTAGACTAGGAAATGTCATATATGTATGTCAACACATACATATTCGTATGTCTGCATATTGAACATGTCAGGCACACTCCGGCTACTAAAACGTCTCTGCTTCATAAACTTCTCTATCAAATGGAAGCACCACAGCAAACCTTTATTCTATTGAGGAGTTATTAAACCGTAATATATGAAGCGACGTATCTTAGTAGCACGAAGTGGGGGGTGGGGGCGGGAGCGGGGCAGCGGAGGCACCTAAAAGCTCCTAAGGTTGGGAGCGCCTAAGGAGCGTATATAGATTATATAAAAATGTGTATAAATTATAAAATACCTTTAAATACTTAACCATTAAAGGAAAAGTGATACATACTGAAAATTTTTCCGATCTTAAAGCGTAATTATTGGAAGCTATATATTCTCAATTTACAAAACGTCTTGACTAATATGATTCTCATATTCTTATTTCCACAATGGCGTAACTCCCTTAACAGCCCGATAAGCTCCCATCTTAGTTAGGAGCGAGCTCCCGTCAAGCTCCCATCTTGGGAGCGCTGATTCAAGCTCCCATCTAGGGAGCGCACCCATTATAGAAGGATCCTGCTACTAAGTGACGTATTTTATCAGATACAACAATGCAGGCTTATTTTGCCGCCGATCTTATGATCTTTAAACTTCTCTGGGTGGCTACATGGTTACTATGGCTTGTGCATTACATGTAGGCTGAAGCCCTGTAGGAGATGGTGACTGATGTTGGTTAATGGGCATAATGGCCCTATTTCACATCTTTGCCTTATTTAACATTTCAAGAGGCTACTGCTTCTGCCTTTCGTTGGCTCTTTCGTGTCTTTTTTTTTTTTTCCAGGGTACTTCACATTAAATTCAATTGTTTCTTAATGATTTTGTATATCTCATCGAGTCATTTAAAGT
>BPLS01016001.1:0-11604 GCA_019656275.1 Rhododendron kiyosumense | reverse complement strand
TTTTTTACAGGCTAGTCACAGAACAAAATAGGAAAATTAAAACTCTAAGGATTACAGCCGACAACCTAAAATTCTCAATTCTACTAATTCAAGCCAAACTAATACTATGGAATGCATCTTTTTTACAGGCTAGTCACAGAACAAAATAGGAAAATTAAAACTCTAGTTCTAATACTAAAAAAAAAAAATTCAACCTCATGGACTTGGCAATTTAATCCAAGAATAAATGAATCCAATACTATGCAGCAGCGCAGACTCAGGTTTTGGTCATTTTCTTTTATCTATTCCCTGCTTTCCATATTAGTTTTTCCAACAAAATGTCATTTTGTAGATTTCGAGTACACATATGCCGAACTGCAAAGTTAAGAAAGATTAGTTACTAACAAAAAGGGAAAACCAATATGAGACGACCCACCAACAAGACAAAGGGGTAATTGGGTTTATTGATTCTGGAAGAAGCAATTTATCAAACATGTCAAGGGCAATAAGAGTTTATTATGACCATCTCTGCCGTTATCGAAATTGCAGCGGAAGATTAATAAAGTTGGGGAATGCTTACTGTGTGAAATGGAAAGCCGGCAGGAACAGATTTTGGGCTGTGGGCAACTGCTAAAGAGAACTTTCTGATCGTCTGGAGCTGATCGTCACTTGTCAATAAAAGTGACACTGGAGAAGCGGTTGAATTCAATAGGCGTTAGTGTGAGAAACAAAATATTACTTTATGGGAAATTTTCAAAATAGAACATGACCCTTTCACACAAATTATGAGTAGGGATTTGGCATTTTAATATTATCAAAAAAAATACTTGACTTATTTAAAAATTCATTAATTTTTCATCCGCCGTTAACTTCCCATCTAAAAACATATGGAAATACTGAAATGGCCTACTCCTGGCCATTTAGAGGGAAACCAATATACATTTTGAGGAAAAACACATTACTCTACTGATTTCTATAATTTTTTGTTTTCTTTTCTTTTTCACGTTTGTTTGTTTTGCTCCAATCTTTTATGACTTATTGATTCGTCTCGACAACACGAATCAGAAAAGTATATATATTTTTAATTTCACCCAAATATTTTAGGAAATAACCACTTTTAAGCAAAAAAAATTGACAATTTCCCAAAATAGTTGGGCAAATATATAATATTTTTACTTTTCTGATTCTTCTTGACGAGACGAATCAAAAAACCAAAAAAGTGAGGCACAAAACTAAGAAACACACAAAAAAAATTCAAATAAGAACAAAACTAAAAGTTATTGAAAAAGTTATGTCAAACACGCAGGAAGTCTTATGGTACACACCTCTTATTAAGGGGTGTACCGTACACACCATAATTTTAAATTCTTAGATTTAAGAATGAATAATCCGGACCACCCATTTATTAAATCAATTAATAAAACGAAAAAAGGCTTAGCAGGTAACTGATTGCTCTCTCCTCCCTAACTCTCTCTCTCCCTCTCCAAAAATTGTTCACAAATTATATAACCACCATAATTTTTATGACGACACCAAAAATCAACATTTGCTTACGACAACGTGTCGTACCAAAAGAAATTCATCCAAATATTTCATAGCAAGACTAAAATATGTCGTACAACGATCAATGATAGACTTAATGGAGAAAATTTCTTTTATATCCCTTCGACTTTGACCAAATATTCATTTTGGTCCTTCACCTTTCAATTTCAGCATAAAAATATTTCGATTTTCCAATTTTTTTCAATGTCATCCTTTAGAAGGAATCTGTTTTCTTTGAGTCCTACTGACGGTCGCGTCGGGCCGTCTCTGGCCACCGGACGGCCGATTTGAGCCATCCAACGGCATCCGATGACATTGAAAAAATTGGAAAGTCGAAGTATTTTTATGCCGAAATTGAACGGTGAATGACCAAAATGAATTTTTGGTCAAAGTCGAAGGGATATAAGAGAAATTTTTTCACTTTAATGCATTCGGACACGTTAAATGTCATTCGATTACATATTTGTCGATATCCCATGATTTCTAATTTTGGTTACAATGTTGAATATTGTAGAACTTCACGTCCTAACGATTTTGATCGATCATTTTATGAATATACTCGGTAACAACATTTAGAATTTGTACATTCAATATACTTAATATGAAATCAATTTATCTGTTGTAGTTGAATGTACGGTAGGCTTGCAACCAGGACACAATAATGACAATCAATATTATTGATTTCGTTATATTTGTTGATTAAATAATCCATGTCAATTTTTGGCTAGATCGGGTTAGAAAACCCTTTCATCGGCTTCCGAATTCAATAATAAAAGGATATTTTCATCTGATTAAGGGTCTAACAATAAGTGATCAACTTCATTCTTGGTACATATATATGATCTATTCATATTATGCAAAAGATAGACTGTTCCAATAAGAAAAAAATTGCCTTAGATGAGGCTCAAGCTGTGCATTATTAGACTTTAATGTATCTGGATACATTAAATTTTGAGTAAATTACACTAAGCCCCCCTCAACTAACCTGCATTTCTACTTAATCCCCTCAGACTACAAAATTCGACATTGTGCACCCTCTAACTATCCAGAGTTGACACTTAACACTCTTTTGTTAGGTCTCTGTCACACCCTCGATTTTCAACATAATTAAATATCTCATTTCGATAAAAGATCCTCGCGTAAGGTAAATAATACCCAAAATGATTTCCCACCTGTTTAATTTACAAACCAAGTTCCGAAGTTTAAGGAATTACAGCCTTGGCACCACGGCCCAAATTAGCTTAAACACAAGCACGAGTGTGTAGAAAAATTACAAATTTAAGTCAAAAGATAATTCAAAAGTGAATTAGTTACAAGGTCAACTTTAACCGAAAGTAAGTCTATTACATAGATGAGAAAGTAACTAGTCAAATTAGCTTCCAAAAATCTTCATTTCGAATCACACCATAGCATGCAATCGACCGCCCGGCATTTAAACCTGAAAAGAAGGATTTTGTTGAGCTACACTAGCCCAGTAGAGAAATCTATACGCAAGTTATAAGAAAATATGCCGAGTTATGCAACTAAAGTGAATGGATATAGACAGATATGCCCAAGGTTCATATGGCTATCGACAAGCAACTCACTATGGCTAAAGGATTCTAGACAATCCTATATGTAACACCTATAGTCTCATATACCATCCCAAAGCCACAAGAATCCCCCACATCAATCACAAGTAATTAACTTTTGGGTTCTCAACCGATTCATCACATCAAGTGTGTTTCCACAATCATTCCCATTTCACAATTGTTCATATTCCTCGATTCATCAACAAATTTCCTTTCTCATTCCCATTTGTCATCCAAAAACTCTTTTTCCCCTTTTAAACAATCCAATTTAGCAAAAAAAACCATTCTTTCTTTTGTTTTCCGATAATCTCATCTCATAACATCCAAGGTTTTCGCATGTATCGCTCGTTTCCGGTCATCTCACCGAATGTCCATGGTGATACCCGTTCATTTGCGTGATTCCGGTCGTCTCACCGAATGTCCATGGTGATACCCGTAGTGTCGATTCCGGTCGTCTCACCACTGTGTGGTGATACCCGTAGTGTCAAGTTTTCGTTGTGTCCGTAACCTCAAACAATCATTCATATCTCATTATACTACAAACCATCAACCGTCACATACACCAACAAATAGATAAGCTCACACATTTCAATTAAGTATCACCATAGCCTACACGGCATATTGAACTCATAAGCAACCTTACGACTTGCTAACCACTAGCTTCCTCTCTAGCATCTCATGGAACAAGAGGTCAAGGAGTTTAAAATGATCAACAAGATGAAGTCACAAGGACACGAGTTACTAAGTTACCTTTCGGATCACTAGCCAAACTCACGACTACCCATCACACTCGCCACAACGTCTCATATAACCTACGGTACACCTAAACAACCTTACGGTTCATTTTCCATTTACAAAGGTACAAAGATTACCTTTAACGAGTATCGCAAGGATTAGAACAATCAACAAACTATTGGAACCCAAGTAATCGAGTTTAGAGTTGATTAGAATATGATTGGAGAGTGTTAAAAGTGATCGGGAGCCAATACAATCGACGAATGATCAATAAAGTTCAAGAATAATTTTCTGAGACAGAGGTACCAATACCTCAAAAAGTAGGTATTGGTACAAAATCAATCCAGTGAGCAATCCGAGACTGAGGTACCAATACCTCAAAAAGTAGGTATTGGTACTAAGGTATTGGTACTTCAAAAATTAGGTATTGATACCAAACGAATCCAGTAAGCAATCAGAACCAAGGTACCAATACCTCAAAAAGTAGGTATTGGTACCAATGCAGCAGCAGGCGATTTTTCAGAAAAACTAAGAACGATCACCAACTCAAATTTCAACCAACTAAAGCACGATTTAGGCACATAATCGTCATATAAACTCATAACGAGAGTAAGAAATCCCTACCTCAAGTCAATGATCGAAACCCACGCGATTTGAGCAAGCCCTAGACTCCGAAAACTTCAAAATCAACCAAATCTTCTTCCCCGAGCTTGACCCACGAAATTCCAAGCTCAACAACGAGGATGGATGAAGGATTGAAGGTCATTTGTTATGGGTTTTGAGTAATGGTTAGAGTTTTGAGTGTTGGAGAGGGAGAGAGAGAGAGAATGCCGAGAGAGAGGGAGAGCCGAGAGAGATCGGGAGGTAGAGAGAGAGTGAGATGGGAGAATTTGTTCTCCTACACACACACCTACACTTATATACTAACACCCACACAAATCACACTTGCACTCCCTCAAGAAGCAATTCTAACACATTAACCCCGAATCAAATAAATTCAAGAAATTTCATATTTTTCCTCAATTCTAATATCAAATGAACCTTTTTATAATTTCCGAAATTACGGGTCCTTACAGTCTCCATAGGAAAAATGCACTCACAGCCGTCTCCGGTCACCGAACGATCGATCCGAGCCGTCCAAAAATTTAAAAAAAAAAACCGAGTGGGTTTTCGCGAGAATCAACGGCATCCGACGTGCGTAGGTGCTCGATCCAAACACCCCAAGAATTTAAATGGAGTGTTTAGATCGAGCACCTACGCACGTCGGATGCCGTTGATTCCCGTGCAAGCCCACTCGGTTTTTTTTTTTTTTTTAAATTTTGGACTGCTCGGATCGGCCGTCCGGTGGCCGGAGATGGCCGTCGGTGCATTTTTCCTACGAAGACTTAACAAAAGGGTGTTAAGTGTCAACTCTAAATAGTTAGAGGGTGCACAATGTCAAATTTTGTAGTCTGAGGGGGTTAAGTGAAAATGTGGGTTAGTTGAGGGAGGCTTAGTGTAATTTACTCTTAAATTTTTTTCAATTACACAGTTGTTGATATCTGATGATCCCTGATTTGGTGACAATGTTGAATATCGTATGACTTGATATTCTAACAGTTCTGATCAATTATTCTAAAAATATACTCGCTAACTACATTTAGAATGACCTAGTCATCTTCCATAGTTGGATGTAGAGTAGCCTTGCAACCGGAACTTGAGACTTGAACCCATAATTTTGTAGACAAATGTCCAAACTCCAACACCTTACCACTGTTACACAATAGAGAATTTGTAATTCTAAAGGCTATTAATTATATAATACTTCATCGTATATGGGGGCCCATTTTTGGGCTATAGCACGTTGTGAACAAGTAATGTTGATTTATGATTTTCTTATAACAATTGCAGTTATATTATTTAATTGTGTTACGATATTCTACACATTTATTTTGCTATGTATAACTATTCTTGATTGTGGTACAATATATTCTAGTCTTCTTCTTTATGGCTTTAAATTTCCCCATTTTATTTTGGAATGTAATAAGCTTCAGCTTAAACTCAAGCATGAAAGCTCGAAACTTCATGAGCTTAAGCTAATATTTGAAAGCTCGAGATTAGCTTGTATATTTGACGAGCCAAGCCAAGCTTATCACGAACACAAAATTTCAAGCTCGAGCCAAGCTTGAACAATTAGTCTTAAAAAGTTCCCAAGCTCGAGTCAAGCTTGATCACATGAAATAAGGAATCAAGCAAAACCTGAACAATACTGTGCTGGGCTTATTTGACTCGATTAACACCCCTAATTAGAGTGGTTGAATTTTGTTTGCAATTCCTTAGTATGGCTGAGGTTTGTTCTCGTTGGTGTGGCCCCCAGCCCACTATCGGTTGGTAGCAAATTCATTATAAAGAAAATAATGGGTTCACTTGCAGATACTAGAAATTGCTATCAAGAAAGAATTATTTTTTGAGCATATCAGACAAAATAACACGTGGTGTATCTTGATTGGCGAGGAGCATTGCTCCAAAAACACTAAATAAACCCTCATATAGTACAATACAGTCTCTCTCTTTCTTTTCTTTTTTTTTTGAGTTAAAAAAAAGTAAACTACAGTCCTTTTCTCTCTTTTCTAAAAATTTCAGAAACTGACATGGCACCTACTTACCCCTTAACCTCTCTCCTAAAGTCCCTTCTTTCACTTCAGAGAAAGGAAAACTAATAAAATCGAAAATACTAAGCATAAATTGATATTATATAAAATTAATTATCTGATTTCGTGATTTTAGTTCTTTCGCTAAATATAATAATCCCATATGATATTGAACAGGGAAAGGTCAAAGGTGATCGATCACGAGTAGTCTGATCATAAGAGTATTCAGATGGATTTTTTTGTTTTTTTATCCTTATAAAATCAGCACTTGAATGTGAATAGAATTTGCATTTGGCCAATTCCACTTTAGCTTTAACACGCAAATATCGAGGATTGGAGGGACGAGGAATAAGATAATTAGAAGGAGAAACAATATTTTGGCTGTTCTTCTTCTTCTTCTTCTTTTTTTAAGCAACAAAATTATATTAATACTCGATAAATGGTACATCAAGGAGACCGAGCTCTAAACCTATTGCTAGTCATTCGCATATGCTCAATAGAAGATATTTATTGCATTCTCCAACAACATTGGTAAAATATTTGTATTGTTTCCCTCATTGGTAAATTACGACAGGATAAGTAAGTCTATTATAGTTTGTAATTTTTAGAAATATTGCCGAGCTTTATAATGTACGCTAACCAAATGAGGCATTAGAGTAGTTAAATATTGTTGCAATTTCTCAATATCTGGGTTTTGTTTTCAGTCATGTAGCCCCTAACCCATTATGGGTCGGTAGCAAATTCAATATACAGAAAGCAATTTGGTTCAGATGGAGACAACCTTGCACATATACACTAGAAATTGGCAACAAGAAACAATTACTTTGGGCTCATATGCTATTGGAGTCCCAGTACTTGATAGGTAAGTCTAATAGTACATTTAAATTTGAAAATTCTCATGCTTGAAACAAACGAAAAACACAAGAGGAACATAAACTTGAAAAAAGAAAAACAGAAATTGAACGACAAAGTTGTGGTCTCAACAGATACCTTCAAGATCCACCAAACCTCAAGCACCTACGAGGGATGAAGGAAAATTAGTTATTGAAGAAGTTTGATGAGAGAAGACCCGATCATAATCACTTAAAGAATATATAACTTTGGATGAAGAATGAAGATGGAGCAGCAGCTTGAAAACTGTGTTGGTTTGTGCACATATTTGAATATATGTAGAAAAATGTTATCGTATACTCCAATTTTCAGTAAAAGATCAAGGAGGAGAAAAACACATCCACATCCTCCACCATTCCAACTGATAGCTGCAAGTTGAATAATTTGGTCAAATTATTCAAGAACTTTGCCTCATCAAAGTTACGATAATAAGGTTTGTTAATCCTGAAGTGGAATGTGGCATTGGAGTTCCTACGTACTTAATTTGTTGTCTCTTCACTATTGTTCTAGTTGAATATTTTGATTCTTAAGTTTGAATTAGAAATGGAAATCCGACAGTTTGTTTATAGCTGCAGATCGACCACATGAGAACTGTTTGAATTGACGAAAAGAGGAGCAAATTAATGAAACCATCATGTTTGTTAGGAAACTCGGTGAAGTTGAACAGAAAAAAAATGTTTCTCTAAGTCAGCACCAATGTTTCGCTCACCGAGTGCAGAATTGTGGTGGTTTCAGTGCCAAATGCAGATCTTTTCTCCAGTAATTGTGTAGAAATGTAAAAGGCCCGGGCCATACTTGCACATGATCAGGATTCAATTCTAGGTCTCCCGCCTCCGTGTACTCCAACTCTGAGAAGAGTGTTCTTGATCACATGCAACTGAGTAACGATTTCAGTGATATCTGGTCGATCACTTGGTAATTCTTCGGAACAGGCTATTCCCACTTTAAGAATTGAAGTCAAGCACTTCTGAACTCCGTTAATGATTGTTGGGCTTTGATTCTGAGAGATGTTGATGCTTGAGCTTGTCTCTCCCGTCACTGCTTGTTGAACTAGTGTTGGATCACCAATGCTCGCTACTTGTTCAACCATAGCAATCTTAACGAAGTTGTGGAGAGTCAAATCACCATCAAACATGATATCAGTAGGTCTCTTCCCCGTGAACATCTCTAATAAGAGAATACCAACTGTACACATCACCGGACATTGATACTTCATTTCCCATGCCATACTCTACAAATCATGCACCATACAGAAAAAAAAAATTATAAATTAAGCTGCTTGGTAAGTACCGTCTCAAGGAATATTCAAGAATCTTCAGCAAGACAATTATTCGATGGACACTCCTAATTTTACATCTTGAATAAGATTAGCCAGAGTTATGTCTCTTCTTGGCTTTTTGGTAGAATAAAAACATTTGGTTAATTTTGGCTTGTGCAACCAGAAAGGCCTAACTTGAAACAAGCTTGATTGGTTGACATGATATACTTGTTACCTAACCATAACTTATCAGTTACCCTTATATTTGCTGTAGATTTGTAATCTTCAGGGCTTTATTTGATGTAATAAAGGAATTACAAATTCTATCCATTGCTATATTTTATGAAAAATGAAAGTTAGCAACAGAGATGTTAGCAGACTGTGTTTTTTGGATGCTGATTAATTCGATGACAATGAAATAGGAACATGAGCTAAACTCAACTCCTCACATTACCACATCCTGTAACATGTTATGCTTCATGCTTTGACTCCTGCCAAGTAAGTTAATAGAATTTGTAGATGTTAGCACATGGCCCATACTTTTGAAACAGTCTTAATACTTTTGAATGCAAGGTGATGTTGTGAGTAGTAAACCAAAAGAACCAGCAGCTTTTTCTCTGTGTTAGGGTGCAGGAATCAAAGCAGAAGTGAATTGATCTAAAACACCTTTGGAAGTGAAGGAGAAAAGAAACATGAAATGAGTCTAAGAGGTACATTTACCCGGAGCTGCATAACCGGAAGACCCCCTTAAGCCAATAGAACTTGATTGATTTGCAGAAGAAATACGTGTTGCTTCTACAAGGAATCTTGCTAATCCAAAATCACCTACATGTCCAACCATATCTTCGTCAAGAAGAACGTTGCTCGGTTTCAAGTCACGGTGAACTATTGATTCTGAGCAATTGTGGTGAAGATAAAGAACAGCAGAACCAACGTCAATTGCGATATTTAACCTTTGTAGAAGGTCCAAACTCTGGGACTTGTTACGCGCATCATCTTCTTTCTCATTTGGATGCAACCACTCCTCTAGGCTCCCATTGACCATGAACTCGTAAACAAGAGCTTTGAAATCATCACCTTTAGAGTCAACACTTGAACATGCCGTGAGGACATTTACAAGATTCCGATGTCTAATGCTCTTTAATGCCTTGCACTCGGCAATGAAACTCTTGGAAGCTCCCCGGAATTGAAGGTTTAATACCTTCACAGCAACTAGTTTTTCACCCTGATCAAGATCAATAATTCCTTTGTACACCAATCCAAAACCACCCATGCCGATTAGATTGGTTTGAGAGAACCCATTGGTCGCTTTAACTAGACTCCTGTAGGACAACTTGGCAAATGAGTGACCAAAAAAGCTAAAAGATGGTACCTTTGTTCTCTTTTTATACCAACGAAGCTACACGAAATACATCACCAAAAATAAACATACAAGCCCAAAAGACAATGGGAGTACCAATTTTACGACGTGAGTAAATTTCTTTATTGTAAATCCCTTGGATTGGCAACTGCGCAGTTTTAAATCAGGTATACCACCACAAAGCTTCTTGTTTCCCACAAGAGAAATAGCTGCTGTAATCGTAAATATGCCTCCTTTTGGTACTGCACCCTCAAAATTATTGAATGATATGTTTAATTTCTCTAAGAAATGAAAGCCCTCTAAATAGTCTGGGATTTTCCCTGAGAAATCATTCATAGATATGTCAAGCTCCTCCAACCCTCTCAATTGACTCAAAGTTGATGGAAGGATTCCCAAGAATTTGTTGTCCTTTAAATTAAGTGATACCAATTGCACACAGCTACCAAGGGTGCTTGGAATATTACCAACCAACATATTCTTAGAAATATTTAGTGTCACAAGATTTTTTAAAATCCCGATTTCCAAAGGGACGACACCCGTCAAGTTGTTATGAGATAGATCTAGATAAAACAATGATGAGAGACTAACAACTTCTTTGGGTATGGTGCCACTAAGGCTGTTTTTGGCGATTTGAAGTTGCAGCAACATCTGGCATTTGCTCAGACTCGACGGGATGCTTCCATGGAGATTATTTCTGGATAGATCGAGAGTTAGTAACGAGGATAAGTTTCCGAAAGACGACGGAAAGTAACCAGAGAATCTATTACCTCCTAGCAACAAGCGACGTAGGTTTTGAAGCTTCCCGAACTCTGCGTTGGAGCAGATGTTGGTGCTTACTTTGTGTTGAATCTGAAGAAGATGGTGGTGCAAGGAAATTGGAAGTGAGTGCTGAAATTTTCTGGTGGAGATGTTTGAAATTTTCTGGTGGAGTTGTTGGGTTGAGCTAAATAAGCTTGCTCTTCTGACTTCTCCAAGTGGTGGAGCCCTCTGTTTTTTTCTTGTGTGTTTACTTATCAGATATTGATCCGGAAAAATTATTTTCTAGTTTTTTTTTTTTGGCGAAATGAAGTAAACAAAAATGCCTAGTTGGGGAATGCTACCATACGCAACCCCTTTTAGGAGGATACTATACGCACCCACCATTGAGAGACATAACATTTTCACTGAAAAGCGTAGCATTTTAGCCAATAGGTGTTACACTTTTTTTTTTATGGTGAAAATAATTTATTAATCTTTAAAAACAAATTACAAAAATTAAAGGGACCCTAAGCACAAGGGATCAAGGCAGAGAAGAGCAAACCCATATGAAGCAACAAACAACTCCAACAATCATATGCCACTAAGATCCTGAGGGAGAGGACAACAATCTCCAAAGTTGGTAAGAAGCCAACAAAGACAAGACAACACCACTCTCTAAAGAGTCGCCTGACACCTAAGATTGAAAACAACACCCATGGAGGAACCTAAGACTTTTGCGAAAACTACTCCCGGTGGCAAAGTTAGACATGTAATGGGTCTCACAACTTTTTTATTGACCGAAAACACAAAATATATATATACAAAAATGCCTCATTTTGCCCTAACTTTTCCCGACTTTTTGGCGAGGTCTTTTTATTATTTTCTCTTAATCCCAAAAAG
>BPLS01015992.1:0-23414 GCA_019656275.1 Rhododendron kiyosumense | reverse complement strand
CTTGCACATCAGTTCTAGAAAATGAATTCGAAAAGCTTGGGCGAATAGAATGTTCCAAATAAGGACATGGAGAATTTTACTTTGAATCCCACTATAGTGTTTACGTTAGTGATTAATTTATATAAAATAATTTTTTAGTTTTATCTTTATTCAAATTTTTTTTGCATTTGTTAGTTTTATTATCAAACTTTTATGTAATATAATTAAGGATAAGAGAAATCAAAAAAATAAAAAAAATTTAATTTCTACACAAGTATTTTGAAAAATACATCAAAAGAAAAGCTTAAAAAGTTAGTTTTAAAATTTTTTTTCTTGAATATTTCCCAAAATACTTGTTTAAAAGTCAATTTTTTTTTTTACTTTTCCGATTGCTCTAGTCCTTACTCACCCATATCACATAAAAATTTGGCATAACGCTAACAAACGCAAAAAAAATTTGAATAAATACAACCAAAAAATTGTGGTACATAAGTTAACATCACTAGCATGAACACTTAAACATATCCAATTAAGCTAATTTTTTGCAAAAATACCCGAAAAAATATTTTAAAATAAATTAATGAACGGTTTGAATCATTTGTGTAGAACCCAAAAGTGAGCTCTACACACCCCGCCCATCAGTACCTCTAGGATTACGCTTTTACTTTTTCGATTCCTCTTCTCGAGACGAATCAATGATTCACGAAAGTTCGAAGCAAAACTAACAAAAGATTTTTTTTTGAATAAGTACAAAACTCCCAAAAAGCCAAGGAGAACATAGTAGGAACAATGCTGCTACCCACAGATTTTGTTGCACAAATCTTGGTGTGCAACCCACTACGGGTCCCACACAAACGATTTAAACTGTTCATTGAATGTAAGTATTTTTTCGAGGGATTCTAGGGAAAAATCAACTCAATCCTATATCTAAAGGTGCTCAATCCAATCTTCTATTGTTTCATTATCCTAAAATCTAATGCTTTGTTTGGATTGATTTTTGAAATTTTTTTGAAAAATAGTAGGGATAATAAGTAAAAAGAGATAAAGAAAGAAATGTTAGAAGTAGGAGAATCAAGGAGGAATTTTTTTTAAAATTCTTTTTGAGAAGCAAACCAAACACAGCATTTGAAATTTAAATGATTGGATCAAGCATTTATATGTATTAAATTGAGCTGATTTTGTACAAGGAACCCCCAAAAAAATGTTTTTTTTATTTCATGAACGGCTCGAATTATTTGTGTGGAACCCATAGTGGGCCTCACACTATCATGTGATCACGTGCACAAAATATGTGTGGGTAGACTTCATAGTACAATAGAGGTATATTTGGAATTTAATGCCTTAAAGGACCTCCGACTGTAGTTTAAAGTCCCTTACCAAGGATTGTTGGCTGGACAGACTATACATCCTACTCTTGAACCCTACACCATATTTCAGTTGAAAGAATCACTCTCAAAGCAACACAACCTGAATCCAGATTTACGCATTAACATGAAAAAGGGTTGCATGAGGCTAACCAAACCTTCTTCCGCGCACCACATGGAGAATTCTAACTTTCGAGGACACAGAGCTGGAAGCCGACGTCTGAACACACAGTTTAGTTCATTAACCTGGACCAATCTCAAAACTACAAAATCGACTGAACAATAGCACACAACTTCGGACCAAGGTCTGCCCATTCTTTGCCACGTAACCTTTGGAAGTAACCTTAGCATATGATCTTTGGAAGTAACCTTAGCATACGATTCCCAGTATGCAAAAAGGAAGTAACCTTAGCATACGATCTTTGGAAGTAACCTTAGCATACGATTCCCAGTATGCACGTCTTCACCACAATCAGCATCAGTCCGTTAGGAGATAACACCAGGAACAAAAAGAAGCATTTTGATGCATCAGCATCGTTGCAAAGATAAGAAAACAAACTTATGCACGCTTGGCGAAAATGTTAGTCCATTGGCCGTGCCAGTTGAAAAGCGTATCTGCACCACAGTCGCCCAGAAAAGGATGAAAAATAAGAAAAAAGGAAAATAAAACATTATTCCATAGAACAATATTTGATCAAAATGCTGCAAAGAATGGAAGGTTAGCAATACTAGAATCCTGATTACCGAAATTTTGAAAAACAGAAAACCGTACAAGTTCTCATGTTTCTGTTCGTTCTTTTGCCCATGTTTTAGTACAGGGAGAAATAGACATCATCGCAATGGGTTATGCACTCACCAGAAACCTAATCTGAATCAGAGGATACTTCAGAATGAGGATCCAAGGTTGTAACCATCTTAGACAGTGTCTCCCCAGCGTCTTCTATTTCCTCTTTTCCAAAACCCCAGCTTCTAAGTATCTCGGTCCCACTAGACCCTTGCTGAATTCCAAACCTGCGAAGGTTCCCCAACCTGTTCTCCAAGAATGGCAAGACAGCAGTGCTAGAATGCAGTCTTGCTGCCATGGGGATTGAATGGACATTGAGTGACCCTCTTGATGAGTTACTTGAATTTGGGGTGCCTAATAGCTCGCCATGTTGTCCAACAAGGTTCCCAAAGATTGAAGGAAAAGCCAAGGGTATTGGAAGAGGACAAGAAGCCACAGATAAATGAGAGAACCTTGGCCTTGTTGCCGTGCAGTTATAAGCAGATTGAACTGCATCCTTCACTTCAGAAACTGAAGCACGACGACCTCCTAAAAAATTGAAAACAGTATAAAGAAGAGGGTTCAAATGCAGTGTCAGTTCATTGTAAGCAACAGATTAGCAGACAACCACAATCAGCAACATTTTTAGAAGGAATACTTCTAGAGAGTTTACTAGCCTATAATCTAGATGGTAACTCTATTTCCAGCCTATGATAGATAGAACAATAAAGAGTCTAAACTAGAAGCCGTGCCAGACACTAGACACTTGGTAAGGATATGGTTATGTCGCCAAGTAAAAAAAAAAAAAGGATATGGTTATGTCTCAGAATATATAGTTGTCCCCTAATTAATGTCAAGTATTTAGTGAGTGCAAAATTGAGTATATCCTAGATCCATGAGCATTAAATTGGATGAATCCAGCCATTAGACACCTACCTTCCCCGAAACCGGCTCTCGAATCCATAGAACATTGTTTTTTTTCTTTCTTTCTTTTTAGTTATTGGTTTCACTTGGACCCTTTCTTTTCTTCAGGCTGCAAGTAGTCGTGAGATTAGTTAGTTTATGTCAAAATAACAGCTCATCAAAGTGACAGGTTTTGAAGCATGTTACGGACGGAAACTAGGTCTAACATCCAATTTTTTTTTTCCTCTTTTCTTAACTGGAAGCTAACACCATTCATTATTTCTGAACTAAAAAAAAAAGGATGATCGATTCCAAAAGACGAGGCTATTGCTACCATCTGTCAGAGCATGGCATCTTGAAAGGTAAGAGAAGTCCTTCCATAAAGTAGCTGCCTATTTTCATTACTTGTCCTTTCCCAGAGCCATACAAGGACAGTAACATAAACCAGAAATTCAAAATCTAGAACTACTTGTAAGCACCGAATCCCTAGTGCATGACCTAACCCTCATAGATTAATGCAGACAAATGGTAGAGAACCAGTGCCAGCCTATTGTATGAGTCACTCAAGTAGTGGCGTAAGTTGTGAAGTTATCAAAAGCCGCTCGTCAAGGAAGTGGCACTGCATATTGTATCGTAGCAGGTTGTAAAGTTATCAAAAGCTCAAGAAAGTAGCACTTGTAAGACTCTACTGGGCATTAGAATCCATATTTTCAGTTCAACCAGAAAACCTGAAGGGAAGGTAACATACAGGACTATCCATTGTACCTAGGAAAACCTGAACGATGAGTTGTGATCACAAATTTAGCTCGCTAAAATGCTTCACAGTAAAGGTGTACCAGAAAGTGATTAGACATGAAAAAAAATTTGATGGTTTGCTCAGAAAACAAAAACTACCTGATGCATGGGCTCCATGAATAGTCATGGCTTCCACTGCTTGCAAGTCTTCCACATCTTCTGACGTCTCTGGGGTCAATGGTTGCAAATGTCCTAGCAAAGATAGCTCCGCATGTTTCCCTGATTTACAATATAGAAACTTAAAAACTGGATGCTAATAACTACCAGTTGGAAGCGAACAAGAGCAAATAATACCAGTCAGAGAAGGTACTGGCATTGCGACATCCAGAGTAGCGACGATATTTTGCCTAGCTTGACCTGCTAACATTTGAATGACGCCATTCATATCAACTCCACCAGAGACATAACATGATTCATCAGCAGGCCCAAGTGGATCCATTCGAAAAGGGAGACTAATAGAGTGTAGAGCTGAGGCATATACTGCACTGGTGTGATAAGGCTTCCCATTGTCTACGCAGAGAAACCTGGAGGCTTTACCTTCACATTATTTTAAGCAAAAGATTAGTCTGTGTAGTCCCCAGAGAAAAAAAATGAGAGAGAGAGAGAGAGACACTATTGGGAGAATCACAAGACAAGAACCTTAATCTAACCAACAGGAGAATGAACAGTATTTACAAGGTACTCCCTCCCTCTTTCTCTCTCTCCAAATTATACCTCCTCTCTCATAACCACCACTGTTACCACGGTCACGGACGGCCCCTGGCCACAAAGCCAACTACATAGCCTCTGTCGGTACAAAAGTCGCTGACAAGAAATCGCTCTACCCCTTTCCCCCTTCTCCGACATAGCAAACCACAGCCAACCCCGCCAACTGGTTCTTCTTCCCAACTACGAAATTGTTGATCGAGTTTTTCCTTCATCCCATAGACAATTAATTGAGTACTCCATTTCTCTCACTCTGTCTCTCCCTAGCAATTTCTTTAAGTTGCACAAACACTATATCACAACTTATCACTTCAGCCATATGCAGCGCAAACTACCCTCAACTAGCAAAGCTCTGATAACAGGTTCAAATGCCAACAAGCCCCTAAGCTTAATTCATTAGCTGATGGGTCTAACAACCGTTACTGCTCACAGATCTGGAACTGATTTACATTTAGTTTGGCAAAAGTTGAAACAAGAGAACCATAAAAAAATATCTTTCCCAAAAAACAGTACTCTACTTACTTTCTCCAAGGACGGGTAAGCCAACAGGCACAATCAATTTGCAGAAGGATGCTAGTGTTGAAAATGAAACTGCATCATGAAGCTTCTGAGAGAGTGTCTGTCTCCGGATACTTGGGTTCGCGTAATAGCGAGGACCCCGTACAGAATAGAGTAACACGGGGACGTTTGAGTACTCATCTGCAATGTTCTCCAAAAATTCAGCAGCTACACCAGAAAACCCTCCTGAGTTGTCAACAACAAATTGAATTCCCTGTCAGAAAAGCATCAGAGGATCAGCATCAAGGAACAAAGAATGAGACTTCAAAATCAGAAGCCACGGAACAATATCAGCTTCAGAAAAATGTGCAGAAAAGGGCTAGAATCTCTTGGTTCGTCTTGAAATTTCGCCAATGAAATTGGTCTTTATCAAGCAACCATAAATGTCAATCCATAGACAACATTCAGGCAAAGTTCATAACACAAACCCTCAGACCTCAACAGCCAAAAAAGCACAAGATTTGTAATGTTAAAATATGTGTAATGCATATTGGGACCCTTCACAATCCACTAGGTTAAACAAAAGGATGTCACACAAAGTGTACAGCAGGCTAGCAACGAAATACTTTTTAAGGATCATACACATCATTTAAGAGATCTGCTTAGCCAGAGTTTTATTCCAACATAAATAATGGTGTAACTAAAGACAACAGATCCAGGTAGCCAAGCAAAAGTAACTGGGATTGCAAAAAAAATTTAGGGATTCAAAAAAGTAAGTGAAAACTGAAATACCGAAAAGTAATTGGTATTCTAAAAACTAATTGACTTTTCAAAATTCCAAAATGTCAAGTTCTTCAAAAATAATCAAGTTTCTGATACATATAATCACTGACATATAACGACTCATTAACATCTAGGATGTGTTCGTGCTTTCACACTTCATGTGGATAAAAGGAACTTCTTCCAGACGCATAGGACGTACATATTCACACCAAGCTGCCTGTCATTAAACGTAATCATTGGTCATGCCATGGTGAATCACCAGTTAAGACAACGATCCCACCAACATAACAACATAATAGGACGTTCAAATTCTACACCAAACATACAGGGAAGAGTAACCAATCTTGCAAAAATCTAATATCATACGGGTGCTAATCACACTAGTATAGTTTTTTATTAGTATTTATTTTTCTGAACTGGATCACACTTGTATAGGTGAACTCAATTAAAAAGAATAAGGTGTAATAAAATATAAATGGATAGGTTCAACTCAATATAAAGTACCTGAATATGGTCACACTCTTCTATGAAAAAGCGAAGCCTCATATTCATTTCTTCTCCTCGCATACCCTCAGAGAAGGCGTCCCTACCAATTCCATAGTTGTTGAATTGCTCCTGATCTACCCATAATCCATTTAACTCGTATAGACTCTGGGGATGATAGTGCACTTTTGAAAAGTCTGTCCAACATTGAACCTCATTTTCTAGAGATAGAATTATGTCCTTATCCTGAATGTCGCTCTGAGAATCCTGCCTCCCACTTTTGTTAGTACCCGTCACGGGGAATTTCTCCTGCTCCTCTTCATACAAGCTTTGCAAATACAAGTTTTTCTTTCGAGGTTCAGATACTTGAGTAGAGAGATTACCAGTCCTGCATATTAGTCCAGCAGACACTTCATTTAAATGCTACAGTAGACAAAATATAGAACAACATGGCTACATATGCTGATATGCATCTGGATTTCACATTATGATCCTTAAAATACAAACATCACAGGCCTACCCAATCCTAGTAACTTCAAACTAACTATTATTTGGACCCTTCCGCTTTCACAAATCACCCCTTTGAAAATAAGTTTAAAAAAGCAACAACAAAAATACATGGTATCAAAGCAAGGGTTTCGGAGAATTTGTTCCCCCTTATGGATCATTTATTTAATGGGGTGTGTGCGGGAGAGTGTTGGAGTTTGTCCCACAACGGTTAATTATCACCTCCAAAACTAGTATATGAGCCTAGGCGGTCTCTCCACTCATTGGCAATTGAGTTGGATGCTTTAACAAAATGATTTATACATTCTCATATGATCAATATTCAATTTAAATTGAATCATCTGTAGACAGATCATACAGGAAAGATGCTAAATTGTGGACATCTTGCATGACAAAAATCATTTTGGCATAGATGTTGCTTCCAATGCTTTTTATTGGAATAAAAAATATATTGAGATTAAAGCATAAAAAGCAGAGATTAATGGACAGAGTGTAGAATTTGAGTATGTGACTTCATAACCAAGTCAAACAGCCTAACTCTTTACAATGCGATCTGAAAGGGGATGGTTATTTTAGTGAATATAGCAGGTGCTTTGCCATCATGTTAATCTGGCCATCAGTTATTATAATCATCAGTCCTCAGAATTCATCAGCATCTTAAAATATAAAGCCATATTGATCATTAAAAGCCTTAATCACGCAACATGTAAATGTAGGACAGTAAGAATAAAACTCTTACCAAGTGACAACATCTGACGATACAGGTGGGATTTCATTGTACAGCGAACCACGTGAGCTCATGGATCCAAGGGATCCTGCAAATCCAAAGGTTTAAATGATACATGTTTGTAAAAAGAAAAGTATTTTCCATCTTGTAAGAAATTTGGTATTGGAGAAGAAAATGCATTTCCATCTAGAAGGAGATTTGGCATACAATACAAGATTACAGTTTTCAACTGACAACTTGCTCTGACTGAGAACATTGATATGAAAATAGCTCCTATAGCCTGCAGTAGAACGAGGATGTAATTGAATTTCACAACTAGGTCAAGTACCTTGTAAACCAACTGAAAGTAAGCGAGGGGTATATGTAAGAATTCCCTGCACATGGATGATAATAAACTATAAGCGAAATAAGCAAACACAATCTGCACCAAATTTTAGAACTGGAAAGTAATTCAAGAAATCAACTTCACAAGGCATACTGATTAATTAAACCATTAACACAACATATCTGGAAGATAGACAGCTGACTTAAGGAAATAAACCACAATGAAGAGATAGAGACACATGGATTGGTTTATGCCCATTTCATAGGTTATATTCAGTTGGATCTTGGATGGGTAGATAGATTGATACAGACCAACCTAACCTTACCTATTCTGCAAAAAAGTTCTCTTCAAGAATGAATAAAAAGCTCCAACTTGCACCTTCGGCTACAGAAATGCTTCCGCAATAAGCATGCATAAGCGGGAAATAACACAAGGGCATCTGGATTGTAATTCCCAAATGAGGCCCTAAAAATGTAGTGCAACAATAACTTGAACCAGTTTAAATGTAAACTGAAGCAGTATCTTCCCAATGAAATTACTGTTTCTTTAAGCTCGAACAAGTGAAACAGTGTCACTACAAATCACCCCATCTTGTTGATTTGTCCTGATCGGCTGATCTTATACATATTGGGCATCAAACACGCAACGATTGGCAAAGATAGCGGTAAATCAGTCTGCAAGTATGCATTTTTCAACAAGTTCCTAACAAATGGATGTTTGAAGGAAAAGTAACTCAAAAGAGTTACTTCTAAAGTGCTAGCTTAATTTATGCAAAAGGGAATGAAAATCTTAAAATCAAGCATGAGATAACAGACAGCCAGGAGTAGCACCAAGAGATCTATACTTGGTGATGTAGCCTTGAGAGCATAATTGAGTTGTTATTCTGCAATCAATTCCTCCACAATCAAGTAATACGCTCACAGTGCATTAGTTCTTAGAATAATACTTTCAAAAGCAGATACAATAGTAGAAAACTGCAAACCCCAAAGGATGTAAACAAATGGGAAAAACACAAAACAGAATAGTTGCAACTTCCAATATTGAAAAGTGAGCACTCACCTAGAAGCCATACATTTGGTATCTTGGAAATTAATGAAACCACTACAAATATACGTCTGACTCTGAGCATAGATATGTCTAACCTAAGATATGTAGATTCCTGTGAGGTAAAAGGACGTTGTTACTACAGAGCGTCATTTCTTCTTAGACTTCCATTGATTCTGTTGTTAGCTATGTTGCATGGACCCTTCTAAATGTATAAAGTACCCATGTCGGATGCTTGACACTTGGATTTTTCTGCTAGGGATCTGTGTCCAGTATATTTAGTCGGACATTTACCTAGCAAGGATACTTTCATTTCGACTATAACATGAACTGTGCAGAACTTCTTATGCATAACGGCACCTTGAAAACACAATTTATTTGAGACAGTAGGAGAATATACTACGGGCATTTGGCATGTCCTGGTGTCCTTTGAGATGAAAATTATATTAATCCAATACCCAAACATATATCCGAACTTGGGCAACCCGATTGTGTCTATAACTCGGGCAACCCACACCCCCCATCTAAGAGCTCCAGCCAATAGCTCAAACCCGTTTTATGGACCGGATATGTTTTGGCCTGGTTCAATATGTAGGGTTCTTCTATACAAGGGTTTTTGGGGCTCCAGGGTTTTCTGATAAGAGCTACGGAACATAGTGGATCATTGTACTCTATTCGTACATAATGAGATTGTTCTACTTATCTTCACTTGTGTGGACATAGTGATTGCTGTGTTTTCTGAGTTTGGTCTCTAGTTTTGTTAGAACAGTTCTCATTAAGTAATTCTCCCATCCAAGAATTATAACTCGCCTCGCAACCAACCTCTCTCGGCAAGCTAACTCGATTTAGTGTGCCAATTCAAACTAATACTTCTGCTAAGAAAATATGGACAACTCCTCTAAAGCCACATGTTAGTCTTCCAAAAGTTATATGACGGAAAAAGGTGGTTGAACTTGTTTCGAGTTTCCACCACTTGTATTCACTGTACAGTGTAGAGAAGAACACGTATTTAGCATTTACCTATAACCAAAGAAGTACGAGTTAAAGCTTTACCTAGTTGCATAATGAATACCCACCCATGTTATAACAAGAAAGGAAAATGACATCCACCATGTACAATCCGTCCTAAAACTTTTACATTTCTTTTCCACATAGAAGTAAATATTCAGGCATATATGTGACTAGATTGCAGTCATTATATAAGTCAGACAGTCTCACCTGTGGTGTCTCACCAGTACGGTAGAGCACGTCCATATTAAGACCCTGATTTTTGAATAGTACATCGCCCATGGGGTCGTCAGCCAATCCAAGCAATTCATCCTTCAGTATACACACGGCTAGTCAACATACTATCTTGACTCTTGAGGCAACATAGGTTGTGATATTATCATTGCAACATATAACCAAATATTTGCATACACAACTTTTATAACTAAATCAAGAATGGCGCAACAATTCTAAAACAGGAAACACAGACCGGCTTAATTAGTTGAGAATCTTAGGAGACACATGCACAAGTTATTTAAAAGTTTCTCTACACCTGCCTCCAAACAGCAGGGAGGGAAAGCAAAAATTATTTTAGAATGTCATGTGATGCCCAGCCTAAGTGGTTCAAAAAGCAAACACCAGGAAAAATCAATCGCTTGGGTGCAGGTGAAAAGGGGAGAGGCTATGGTATTAATGAACAAAAAGTGAAACTAAAATGGAACATAGGCCTCTACTAACCCTCCACCAATCCATATACATACCTCAACTAAAAAGATTCCTAAGCACATAAACGAGCACAACGTTCAAAAGCAACGACAAATTGTACAAAATCTGCCATTTCATACGAATGTCACATGATATGTCTCTCACAAAGCCTTCTTCTAATCACTAGCGTTGTTCTAGTTACTTATCATAATACAGTAAGGATGACTAAGCTGTATATAGCTTTCCCTTCCAACTAATTCCATCTTCAAATTCTCACCAATCACCGTTAAAACTGTAGCTCGTTAGTGCAAATACAAGTTCCACTGCTTCAATGCAGGTGAAAATTCAACATTACCATTGGCAACACATTTGCGCATAAAGACCGATTCATCGCATAAAAGATGTTTTCCCCACTTACTATGTATGGTTGGCAACTTGTAAGCTATTTTTTTTTAGTTTTTTTTTATTTAGTTCTTTTAAAAAATACGAGAGACTAGGTTGAGTTTTTGAGAGTAGCAATAGTAGAAAGGTTTCTTAATCTTGAGGCTCTTTAGGTGTATTTTCTTTTCCTATTGTACCGATTTCATTTTTTATCTCTATGATATGAAATTTCCTTGCAGATAAATTTAAAAAATAAAGAGAGAAGTTTCCCCACAACACCCCAAAACCCCAATAATCTGATTTAGGGCTTGTTTATGTTTTAAGAAACTTGTTTTGGTTCTTTTGAAGTAGTAGTATCTTACCTGGAAATTCCAGAAGTGAGAGCCCACGAAATTTGCGTAATCTCCTACTTGTATAGTCACAATCTCCCTCATGTTTCCTGTCAGGAAACGACAAACCTGCCGCCGTTTCTTCGACAGAAACGCGTTTCGGTGGGGGTAAACTCAACGAAAACTTGTTCCAATGATGACGGGAACTCGTCTCTAATCTACACGGGAACTTACGTTCCTAACCACAGAAAATGAGGTGGTTTCAATGGGGTTTATGCCGCCGCAGAGCAGATTTTGGCAGCGTCCATCTTCTCCTTTGCTCGATTTCTTGTTCTTCGCTGATGCCACTTTCTTCATCTTCTCTTTCGCATCGACAGCAACAGGTGTGTCTAGTTCTGCCTTCTCAGTCGCAGCAGCTTTTCGTCACTTTCATTTGTGGGTTTCGTTGCTATGGGTTCCAGTCGGTGAGTTTCTATGCGTGGGCGTTGTGTTCGGTAAAATTTTTCAGCGCCGAGAGGTATTGCTTGGTGTCCGCTTGGCAGATCTTAATCATTTATAATACTTTTGGACGGCTTGGATTTAAAAAAAAAAAAAAAGAAGAGAAAAAATATTGGAGGTGAGAGATAGTTTCAATTTGAACTATTCCAAAGTGTATTAAACGTCTGAATGTGTCGAGCGGACACACGTAGGATAAACCCACCGGCTTGGAAAAATTTCTCATTGTGTAACTTGTGTTCCTGTGTTACTGGTTGTAGTTGGAGAAGTGGGAGAGAACGTGGCAATCTAAGTGGTCTTAACTACATAAAAAAACATAAAAAAATTCATATTTTTTCCTTGGACGCTCTGAGTCTCCAACGGTACTTCTACACTTCTATAATTATCTGTCCCCCTGCTTTCAGTCTTGCTTCCATTCTCGCTCCCGTTTCGTGCAACGAAGAGTGTGTGAGAGGAAGTTACCTGGTTTTTTGAACTCAAGAGAAGCTCCCAGTTTTCATTTTTTAGCTAAGGTACATGTTCTCGATATTTGTAAGATTTAGATCCGGGAATACTACCCAACACTAGCTGCCAAGCACCCCAAAATAACGTAACTACCAAGCACCCCAAAACGATGCCGTTTTGAAAAAAAAAGGGGCGCCTTCAATACTATGTAAAACTACATCGTTTTGAGCAGGTAAAACGAAACGATTTGGACAAAAAACGGGGCTGCTATGTTGGTATTCCTTGTTTGTTTGGTTGGAATTCCATATATGACAACTGTTTTCTTTTCTTGGGGGAGGGATTACGGATCCTTTGAAGATGATTTAAACCGTAAGTTAGTTTATGTTTTTTATGGATTTTCGAAAAAAATTAACTCAATTCGTTATCGGTAATGGCAATTTCAGAATTCGTAATTATCCTTTTATTACAGTTTTAACTAAGAACTGTGATCTTAATCATGTATCAATCACGCTTTTTGATATTTATGTACGGTGTCGGATGTTTGTAATTACAGGTCAAGACCGTGATTGTAAAGAAACATCTAATTACGGTGTTATGGGAAAACCGAGATCTAATATCAGAAAAGATTACATGCAATGGTTTTTCATCTTAGTTTTCACCATTTTCCATAATGCGCCTAGGATGTGATCGTTTTGAACTTTCGATCTTGGTTGATAGCCAAGATCTAAAGTAGGTTAGGGGACTTACGATCTTGCCCGGAAACAGGGACGGAATCAAGATTTTATCCTAACAGTGATGAAATATATACTAAAAAAATAAATAGATTCATGACAATATGAATAGTCATTGGCTCTAAAAAAAAATTAAAATAACATAAGAAAAACTGTAGTAATTAGTAAATGATGTTTTCTTGATCATGATTACCTACCACATTAGTTTACACAAAATAATAAACTGTTATATTTTTTTCATACAGTGCAAATATCATCTATTGCGAATGCTCAAGATAAACTCAACAAGGGATTCAAAACATTCAATAATTTCTCTAACTTCAATTGAATATTGAAAAATTGAAGAAGATTAACCTTTTTTCAATGGAGTACATTTGAGAAATCTACACAAAAGGCCAAACAATAAATGATTTTTTTAACTTTTTGGAAGTCTCGATGTGAGCGGTGAGCCGTCCCTTAATACCAGTATATCACACGACCACTACTGCTGGCATTGGAATTGTGCACAGTGCACACCTTTAGGTTAAGTTGCTTTAAGTTTTGTTTTCTTTCTTTTTTGTCTTATCTTGTAGAGTACTTTGCAAAAAAGCAAAGTGTGTAATTTTTTTCTTAATTAGACTTCATCATTTATATTATTTCACTTTAGCCCAATGAATTTAATTTTGGAATACTTTTTTAGGTCTTCTTTCTTGTAGGAGTAAAAAAATTAGAGGATTAAGGACTAGTATATAGCAAAAAAATATAATGAAAAAAATCTAACGGTGGTGGGTCTATATAAGTTGGGGATAATTTTTTTTTTTTTACATATAATATTTGCATTTTCTAAAATTCTTGTCGTAGGCGCCACGATTAGACCCCCCTGGTTCCATCCTTGCTGGGAAAGATCACAGTTTTGGGACCGTGATCAAAGACATAAGATCACAGCTAATAACTGTGATCATTATCGTTTATTGTAGCTAGTAGTAACTAGCTTTGTAACGCCCCGAATTTTGGGTACGTTAAATAAAACATTTTATTATAAAAATGAAGCGAGTCCAGCTCGTTATTACATCATAAACCTTACAAAAGTACTTTTACTCAAATAACAGAGGGATCTAGGGTTCCTAACTACAGTTCTTCTTGCTTCTCCATTCTAGCCCGCTCCTCGGCTCCGAATGCTTCCAAAGTGAATAGTTCGTCATGTTCGTCTATCAATTCTGACATATTATGCCGGCGTCGCCACCCATATAATATGCCAGGGTCACCACAAGGCAACACCATGAGCTACGAAGGCTCAGTAGTAAAATCCTAATACTAGCATCGATTTCCACATGATAAGCACATAAGCAGTGATAAAAAGACAATAGTGCTAACACTTTCACAATTGCTTTGTAACTACCGTTGGTGTCGACTCGTCGTAAACCATGTCGTTATTACCCTTTTTCAGAAACACCTTTTTAACTCACCCAACCTCGGTTCCGCCGTTCCGGGTTCCCGAGTATCCTCACAATGGTTCCGCCGCACCGGGTTCCCATTGGCACATATTTGCATTGGCTCCTCTTCGCGGATAACCAAGCTATACCTCACCATGGTTCCGCCGGACCGGTTTCCCATGGGAACACATACAACCTCACAATGGTTCCGCTATTTCGGATTCCCATTGGAACACACACACACTCACGTAATACCTTCGAGATGGTCATTACGTAGTTTCGAAAATATTTTCCAACCGGGAAAACACAACTTCTTTGTTAAACACACCCTAGGTGCCATGTTTCTACTTTTCTCGGTTTTCGTGTCACGTCCTCATGCAAGACTCCGCGTGTGGGACTTTACATACAACATGCATTCAATCCAACTTTAAAATAGTACAATAAGAACATCTAAGCAACATAGCATGCTTGAATTCCATAAACGACATAATCAAGCACTTTTACTTTTTCATCTATGATCAAGTAACTTTTTAAGCTTTGGGAAAATTAAGTAGAGATTCAAGTAACAATTTTTAAACTACTTATCAAAATTAAAGTAAGGATTTAACTACTTGAAAAATAGGTAAGGATCACTACCGTTCTTCTAGGCGGTGGTTTGGTTGACGGTTTTGATTTCGGCGGCGTAACGGCCCTCGGATTGCTTCGAAAGGAAAAGTTTTGTGTTTCTTTTCCTAGAAACAACTTCCTAAGCTTCACTAAACTACTTTAAGGATCGTTGGGTGGTTTTAGAAGTGGTTTGGTGGTTTCGCTCAAGAACACTCAAGAACGAAGAAACTTTTTGAACTTTGGACAAGAATACTAGAAATTCTAGAGAGAAGGAAGAGCAATGGTTGAGGTGTGAGTTCAAGGCATGGAATGGCTTGCTATTTATAGGCAAACTTTGGCTCCCTCTCCTCTCTCTTGGCCGGCCCCCCCCTCTCTCTCTCTCTACTTCAAATTTTGACACATGTAAAGCCATCTTTGAAAGATCAAAGGAGAATCCTAGGGTTGCATGGCTAGGGTTTGTACTAAATTTGATTCTTTGAACCAATTGGATGGTGGAGATGAGAATTGTACAAGATCTAAGGGTTTAAACCATTGAAAGGTGTTCAAAGGAGTACAATGGAGGTTAAGATTGCTTGGAAGAATATAAATCTCAAAGATTGGAGGTACATTGGTGATTCAATGCCAAGTACACAACAAATCTCCCTCCTTCTCTTCTCCCAACCGCCCACCCTCTCTCCCTCTCACTCTCTTGCCAAGTGTACTATATATATATATATATACACACACACATGCATATAATTTCGAGTAAACAATTAAATTAGTAGTACTTTTGGTACAAAAAATTAATATAGACTAAAAAGGCTAGGATTTTCCATAATTAGGCATATGGTACTTTGAAAGATTCACCCTATTGTCCAATGGGTAAAAATTCCCCTAATTTCTATTATCCAATGGATAATAGCTATTAGGTCACTTTTAATATTAAAATAATAAAAAAGTACTTTAAAGTAAGTATACTTTTAATATAAACAAATGAGATTCTATTATCCAATGCGTAATAGTTTCCCTAACCATTATTGTCCAATGGACAAAGAATATAACCAATTTGATTAAAAGAAAAAGAATAATAAAATTCCAAATCTAGGGTTCAAAAGGTTTAAAAGTTTCAATGAGGGGCAAAATGGTCATTTTGCGGTGACTAGAAGGTTTCCTAGTTTAGTTTTCCTAACCGGATGGTTAGATGCTAACTAGGCTTGCTAAGTAGGACTAAAGTGCAAGAAATGAAACTTGAAGGGCTAAAGTGTAATTACAACAATTACAGGAATTTAAAAGTAAATCGAAGCAGATTCAAGTAATCACTAAAAATTCAAATATTTAACGAAATTTTTATCGACTAAAAATTAGGGTTGTTACAAGCTTGTTTTAGACTGCAAGGGTTCGCCTTGTCTTGTTTTGGTTGGTTTTTCTCAACGAAAATTAACTTAAAAAAAAAAAATTTGCGATCGTTATCTTTTATTGTAGTAGTGAAGCTTTAAAAAATCTGTACCAAGAAATAAACCTCATGAGTTTTTTTTTTTTTGATAAGTGCACAAAATTTTATTAAGCTCAAACCAAGAAACAAAGTACAAAGAACAATACAAGTAGCCATACTAATTAACAGCTCTAAACAAGAAAACAAAATCAAAGAACACACGGTAAAAAACCATACAGATTGCATGATCCTATGAGACAGGCCCCATATCTCACAAATACTCCAATTTTGCGAGGATTGTTTTACATTCCTTCTGGAGCCAAGGAAATGTTGGAACATTGAAAGATTTTAATAAAAATAAATTTTAATACTTATTACCTATCATTACTTTTCCGTTACAATATCAGTGCATAAATGTTGTCAATTAAAAAACATAAAAGTGATATTTATTCCCATCATTATATATATCAATAAATGGGTCTTAATCCAATAACCTCTATATATATGGGTTTTTGACAAGTGTGAAAAAGTGTGGAAGTGAAGAAAGTATTTGGAGAGTACACATAGATAATGAAAGAGGGTTTTTTAGAATATTCTTATACTATTTTCTATAGAGTTGGGCAACTCGGTTCGTGACTCGTTCAAACCTCCCGGTGGTCGTGAACATCGGGTAAGAAATGCTTGTGAGCGCTTGGGTTTAATCTTGGGGCTAATATACTCCGGTGGAACCTTCACGAGGGGAGGAATATTAGCCTTAAGAAAGTGACTACACGACTCTCAATCTCACAGGCAACATCTTTCCTACTTTCACTATTTTCGTACTCTCATGTTTTTCTTGTTTGTGTTTCTATGTTCATGTGGTCCAATGATTCTTGTTATAAAATGATATTTGTGAACCTAAGTTCTAACAATTTAAGGCTAATATTTGTCTCCTAATGAATTAGAAAAATGGGAGGTGTGACTTCATTTCATCTTAGTACATACACACGAGTCTGGTAGCAAGCGTTTACGTTTTTTGTGAATCAAATAGTATTCCTGTCAGCCTGTTTAAGTTGAAGCTACTATCCCATTAGATTATCGGAAAAGTTTTGGAAACTGCATTTTGATTCTATGAACTGTCTATATTATGTTTCCAAGTGCACCGACATAATATACATTATTTTCTGGCACCATCGATCTATCGTACCAAAACGAAAATGAACTTTGCGTTTGTGATCATGGCTTAGATCATTACACAAGTCTATAAAATAATATTTCCCCAGTAGCCAATTTGATTTCCGCACGAGCTATGGTTATAAGAAATTTAGATCCTCTTTGGTGATTGTTTTAAAGTGAGTTTTGGGTGAATATCTCTTTCTTTATACTTTGAAACAAAAGCAACCTCTGGTTTCATATTTCTTCCATTTTAGCGGAATTGGTATTCTAGAATAGCAAAATCAAATATTCTATATCTTCCCACAAAACACACCTCCTTCGGAATTTGGTAAATCATTCGCTGAAAGTTTCTGAAGAGAAATATGCAGAGCCACTCCCAAGAAGTCAACCGAATAGAGTACTATATATGTAATTGCCAACCGAATATGGTACTAATTTTGTACAACCCTCTTTTGAATTTTAAGCTGCATAGAAAATTGTATGATGCATTAAAACTTGAATTGGCTTTGTCTTTGAGTTAGTTCACCGCTGCATTAACATTGTTTCATTTTGAGCATATTCCTTATTCATAACTTGGAAGGGAAAACCAATATGGTCCGTATGAATTGTGCTCTAAGTTGTTGCCTGCTTAAATGTGACTATTCATTACTTTGTTCATTCTTAATTACTTGTTTCGGAATTTCAGTAGAGCATTTTGCCTTGGCTCTATGTATTAATTGGCTAGCTCTTGGTTATGAATATTGCCTTTGCTGATGACCAAGCGGTTACGAACCCCGTATTATATTTTGATGTATGGAGCTACAACTTTATTTCCAGCTACTCATGAATATTGATCGTTGCTCATTATTTTAGTTAACATACTTCTGAGAATTGCATCATACCAAAAAGTTATAAGAGAAATAACTTTAAATTTATTTGGAAAGAGTTTTGTTTTGATGGATAATTGTCGAAAGGGAAAAGAAAGGGGCATATTTGTTGGTTATTTGTGTTATTTACTGTGTTGATTCAAATACCCACTTTTGCTCTCACATTTGGTTGCGAATTATTTGGACGGTTTCCAGTTAGTGGGGTAATATTATAGTATCTTCTTGGTAGATTAATAAATAAAGAAAGAAAGAAAAAAGAGAGAGAGAGAGAAATGCATCCAATTATATCTACGTCTGACATTTGGTTTTGCAGTCCGATTGGTAGTCATTGGACACTTGGGTAATTAAGACTCTTTGCATGACTAGAATCAAGAATTTCAGTGAGAATTCATTAATTGTGATTTTCCGTTCCTTTTGTATTAACTTGTATTAATTGCTGTACTAGATTTTCATGGCTAACGGAAAATTCAATTAATACGTGCATTATTGTTACCATTACATGGGATCTATTCGATATATCGTGTGGAAATTAATGTGCCCTTATTCCTTGTCAGTTGTTTTTCATTACTGTATGAATTGAAAATGTTCTAGCTAGCAAGATAGATTTTGTAGCTGATGGTTAAAATAAAAAAAGGAGAGAAATATGTTAAGTTGATGATGTGTTATGAATCTGTCTTCAAATGAATACCAAATTGCACTCCATATAGTTATGCTACAATTATTATTATTATTTTTTTCCAAAAAATTCACTTGACCTCTATCAGTACCTATGTAGTGAATTGCGATCATGCATGATGTCCACATTGGTGGTTGTTGGCCCCATGATTTAAACTTTTTGTGTGAGCTTTATTGACATAGTACTCTTGAAGTTGTATTTATATATCTACTATGTTGGTGTATTCACAAGAATGATACTCTCATTACTCATATTATACTTGTTCTCCAAAAGGCTCTTGTTATATATAGTAGTTTGAGTGATTAGTGCAAATATTGCTATGAGAATTAAGTTTTGTTGGTAGCTGTTTCAATGATTACGTTTACAACCCCACATATAGCAATGAGATTTTGGCACATGGTAATGAATGCTTATGTTACTTGGCGAGCATATGATTTTGTGATGAGGAAGTTTACTTTCTATTGCATTTACTATATGTCTCATTGGTTGATTGAAGTTTTGAAACTTGTGGGGGAATGTTGAAATTCTATAGTTTTGGTAAGTTTCAAAACTTATCGTGTGGATTTGCAGATTCCGTAACGGACCTTTTTGAAATAATGGTAAGTTTCAAAACTTATCGTGTGGATTTACAGATTCCGTAACGGACCTTTTTGAAATAATGTTATGAGCTGTTGGCTCAAAAAAAATTAGATAAGTTTTATTTTTTAATTCCTAATAATCTCATTTATGTCATTAGTTTTGAAATGTTTGACCAAAGCTATTGTACGTTTCTATGGTGTAAAAACTATTCCAATTTAGTTAGGCAGAGATGACCGCATGCATTTTGATACCAAGAGAAGCTTATGAATAGGTCTTGCTAGTTGTCATAAGAACAGTTTGTCACAAATAAAATGACTTATGACTCCAAAAAAATAAGAATTCGCCACAATTTGATAATAACAAAATAATTGGAACGATTCTTAATTTCTGTTAGATAAAAAGAAAGTGATATCTGACTGTGTGTCAAATAGGAGTCAAATCGATTTAGTTTATTTCGGTTACCAATGTTTTACTTCATCCTTCAACTCTCAGCTAGCTTAATAATCTCTTTGATTGCATTGGCCATAGGTTACGCTGGGAGACTTAATGTTTGAGCTGTTTGTGACATGAATTTTATTGCCCCGTATTTCTAGCATTTAGCTTATGAGCTCATAACTTACCGTAACTGGTTACACCCTATTAATTTTCTTTCACTGGGATATTTAATGTGTGGTTGCATGCATATAGTGAGAGGCTGTATTGTAAGAAAACGGTTTTAAGAAGGATTAACTGTCACATTCTGTCAGGACAGATTCTTGAGTAAGAGTTATATCTTGCCTTGGTGAGGTACTGTTGGAATTGAGCTCAATACTATAATAATGAGAAAGTAATTGTTGGCATGACCATTTTGTTTGCATTGATTAATTGATCTTCCATTATTTAATTTATGGTTCTAATACCCTGTGAGCATGTTATAGTGTTATTTGGCGTAGTGATTTAAATCTCTGATTTATTGTGCTTTTACAAGAAATATTTTATGGTCATGAGGTACAGATTTATCGTACCAAGGGAATTTAGGATATTCTAGTTTATGCTCATTTGAGAAAGGATAGAAATGTGGGGGTTATCTTCTTCACTAGAAGGTATGTGCATACACAAAATTCTATTGGCAGATTTATATTTCACAAGAGGATTATACTAATGTTGTGCAAGAGAATTTTTGTGTAAATTTCATAGGCAGCTGATGGGTTGCAGAGCAGTCAAAGGGTTTGATTCAATATACAAAATGCTTGGCGCGTGCCTCAGACTAGCGTTGAGGCTAGGTCCATATTAAAATCATTGGGGCTAGCAAGCAGGCTATGTCCGAATTTTGTTGAGGGGAATGAGCAAAGCCTATAGGAAGTCACCTAGGGAGGTAACCCAATCTCTGTGACTGGAGATCCCATGAAGGAGATTGAATGGGTAAAAACAATCCACATTGCGTGACTTGATTCCAGCACTAAAAATATTAGGAGACACCATATAGAATTGTTCTCCTGCTCATTCCTAAGGCACGGTGCTGAAGAAGTGACAGGTTGAGGGTGGGTTTTAACCCTTAATGAATTTGAGGCGAGGATCTCTCGCAAGGTACATTCCGTCACTGTACCCTCGGAGGATTCACCTAAGTGGGGGTTGTCGTGAGGCCACGACTATGAGGTTTGGGCTGACCTCTAGTAACCCTCATGAGAATCAAGATTCAGTGCATGGCCATTAATAGCACTAATCCGCAAACTGAAGTCCAATACCAGTAATGTGCGTGTGATATGTTGAACTCTGACTCAAAGGATCTAGTTCAAGACATAGTTCACTATGATCCTTCAGGGGTAAACTATTAACACTAAGTGAGGTTCAAGTCTGGAAGACACCTACACCTATTGCACAGTATATAGTTGCCCAAATTTTCTTATAGGTTACGTATACTAAATATATCGCGTTTTAAAGGGAAAAAAAATGTTATTTATTTTTATTAAAAGTGGGGGATTGTTGGAACATTGAAGATTTTAATAAAAATAAATTTAAATACTTATTACCTATCATTACTTTTCCGTTACAATATTAGTGCATAAATGTTGTCAATTAAAAAAACATAAAAGTGATATTTATTCCCTTCATTATATATATCAATAAATGGGTCTTAATCCAATAACCTCTATATATATATGGGTTTTTGACAAGTGTGAAAAAGTGTGGAAGTGAAGAAAGTATTTGGAGAGTACACATAGATAATGAAAGAGGGTTTTTTAGAATATTCTTATACTATTTTCTATAGAGTTGGGCAACTCGGTTCGTGACTTGTTCAAACCTCCCGGTGGTCGTGAACATCGGGTAAGGAATGCTTGTGAGCGCTTGGGTTTAATCTTGGGGCTAGTACACTCCGGTGGAACCTTCACGAGGGGAGGAATATTAGCCTTAAGACAGTGACTACACGACTCTCAATCTCACAAGCAACATCTTTCCTACTTTCACTATTTTTGTACTCTCATGTTTTTCTTGTTTGTGTTTCTATGTTCATGTGGTCCAATGATTCTTGTTATAAAATGATATTTGTGAACCTAAGTTCTAACAGGAAAGCACAAATCCCATTGGCTATATCTGTTGCCACCTAAGTATGATCCGTCATCGTTACACAAAAAATACTATAGTTTCTTTCATGCCAAAGACTATAAACAATAGCTGCCAATGTACACTTCAAATTAACAAATCTGAAACTATCCCAGGATACATTGCCCTGTAACCAATCAAGGACATCTCCCATATTAATTGGAGTATTAGGAATGCCAGCCATGCACTTATTCTTTGACACCAAGTACTGCCAAATAATCAAGGACATCTCCCATATTAATTATTAGGAATGCCAGCCATGCACTCTATTCTTTGACACCAAGTACTGTCAAATACGTGTAGAATATTTCGATACATAACGAAAGCAAAAAGATAATGAGTTGAGATACTGTAAGCGAAAACATTTGAAGAAGAAGAAGAAGATGATGATGATGATAAGGCCAAATTGTGCAACTTTATTTCCTGGAATGAATTGATTACAAAAACAAAAGGTCACTAAATTTTCTTTCGAGATGGCCGACTAAGGATCTTCGTGTGTCTAACTAAATCTGAATAATCATGCTCACGTTTTTCTTAAGCTGGTTCAAGATTATCACGGGTAATTGGCAATCCTCCCTCCCACTAGGACATGATCAAAGAAGCTCTTTATATATTGTGATGTCTGCGCAAATTTTTTCAGTGCCGAGCGGGTACCACATGGTGTCCACTCTCGCATCCGAACCGTCCATCACGTCTTTGAACGTTTCAGATTTGGAGAGAGAAAGTGTTGGGGTGAGAGGAGAGCGAGAGTTTCAATCCGAACCGTTCAAAAGTGTATCGGACGACTTGGATGTGCCAAGTAGGTACCACGTAGGATATATCCGCTCGACACTGAAAAATCACTCGATGTCTGCACGGTAATGGGATGTGGATAGCTCTTACTTTCTGTTGTGATGTCTCCTCTAGTACTATTGACATTGAAGAAAGCTAGTTTGTGCTCAGGGATGGAGTCAGGATTTTTTTTAAGTGGGGTCGAATGAGTAAAAATGAATTCTACTCATATGGGTTGGGGCAAATATGAATTTTAAAGGGGAGTCAAATGAGTAAAAATTGGGTGAAAATTATACCAATCTCTTAAAAAAATTGGGAGGCAACGGGGTCAGCTCCCCCCCTCCCCCCCGCGACTCTTAATGGCTCCGCCCATGTTTGTGCTTGTCTGTAGATCTTCCCGTATACACAAT
>BPLS01015991.1:0-12443 GCA_019656275.1 Rhododendron kiyosumense | reverse complement strand
AACATTGCTCTTCCTGATTCGGTTAGGTGGATCTCAACTAAGGATGGCAAGTTTTCTGCCAATTCTGCTTGGCAAGATTTGAGGGCGACTCTCCCTAAGGTTCCATGGGCAAAAAGTGTTTGGTTTTCCCACCATGTTCCTCGTTGGGCCTTTATAGAGTGGATTGCTTTTATGGGTCGTCTTTCTACAAAGGACAGATTGCTTAGCTGGGGAATGGCGATTGATGCTAATTGCGTCCTCTGCCTTGGTGCCATAGAGTCCCATGAACACCTATTTTTTGAGTGTCCATTTTCTAAGGAGGTTTGGAAAATGGTACTAACCAAGAATCAAATTGCAAGACCTGTTTTGGGGCTGGCTGAGGAAATTGATTGGGTGTGTTCTCGGATGATTGGTGCCTCTTTTCCTAGTAGAATTTACAAACTCTCGTTGGCAGCTTCTATCTACTGGATTTGGCGTGAAAGAAATACCAAAATATACCAAGGTAAAGCTCTTCCTGCTTCTCTTTTGGGCTCTCACATTATTAATGAAGTTCGGGCATGCCTATGCTCTTGGAGAGGCCTCAAGCGGACTGATGGGAACCGTTTACTCGCTGATATCTGGGGCTTAAACTCTAGGATTTTTAGGTCCTAGCTGGTTATTGTTCTGTTGTTTTCTTTTAGCCGGTGTTTTAGGTTTCGGTTCTCATTTCTTTCCTTGTTAAGGCTCCTTGTTGGTAGCCATTTCAGAGTCTGTTTTGGAAACCTCTGTATATTCTGTTTGTTTGCTCTATAAAGTGGTTAATTTACCCAAAAAAAAAAAAGGGAGGGGGAATACAGGGAAAAAAGAAGAAGAAGAAAGGAAGAAAGGAATCTGGAAGGGGGGGGGGGGGAAAGCAGCCCTCTTAACGATTACGTACAACTTTGGTTGCTCGTAGGGGTCTCCAAATGAATAGTAGATGGTTGTAGGTCAAATTGAACCTATTTCTGCAGGTCTCCCAATTTCCATCGGGGGGCAGCGGGTTAGAAGGAGATTGGATAAATTTCACTGACCTCCCTTGCTTTTGAAACAATTATCAAGATTCCCCATCCAAATGAGCATAAACGGTGTTTAGTCTTGAAGAGAAAAAGACTTAAGTGCCCTCTATTTGCCTTATTTGTGTATTTCTATTCCTCCCCTCTGTCCATTGCTTCCACTATAAACTGTTAATGGAAGACCACGCTATTCTATATTCTCCATCACAGCCCAATTGAATCAATTGCCTCAAACTTGTTGCAATAAATTTCTACATATGTATGATCAAAAAATCATAATTTTTTGCATACACCATGCCAAGTATCCTAGTTTTACCCTAGTTCCATCCCCAATTTTGAATTCCACATACGGGAGGTTTGGCTTAATAACCCTTTTGGATGATTTTTTGTTTATTCAAAATTTTTTCACCTTTCATTAGTTTTGCGTTAATTTTATAAATTATTGGTTCCTTTCATCAAGACGAACTAACAATTCAAATAAAATTAACGCAAAACTGACAAAAGGCAAAAAAAAATTGAACAAAGACAAAAAAAAAAATCGTAGCTAATAAAAAAAAAAAGCGAGACTCATTAATAAATATCTAGCAATTTCAAAATTGCTATTTTTTGAATAAAAAAATGGCTATGTTCGGTTTTCTTCTCAAAGAACCTTTTTTTTAAATATCATTGATTGCTTCCTAATTTGCATTCTTTTTTTTTAAAATTGTTTTATAATTTTGTCAATTTCTTTTCACTTTTTGGCTATACCTAAAGCAGTTCTATCTAACAAGTGATTTTTTTTTTCAATTCTAAACAAATTCACTAGAATGAAAGGGATACTATAAACAATCGACATGGCAAGTCAAAATTGGATCTTCTTTTCCTTTTCGGTTAAGTTCTTGCAATTCTTTTACTTTTTAAATATGTTTAGATTTAATGTACCCAAAAAGTAAAAAGAGAGAGAGGCAAAATTTGAAAAACAAGTTGATTAAAGACCAAAAAAAAAAAGAGGAAGAAGTATGAAACTCTATATAACTTTTCCCTCTCAAAAACTCAGAAATGAAAACATAACCAACCATATCCTTATGTGTGTTATTTTTCAGTCCGATATGCACCATACATGGTGTGCACAGATTGCACAAAAATGACTTGTGGGCCCCATTTCGGAGTTCCACACAAATAATCCTTCCTGTTCATAAAATTAAATTAATTTTTCAAGTAGCCCTACAAATTAATTTTATTCAATCTTTAATTAATTAGCATATTAATGTTGGGATCTGAAAGCCAAATACTTTTTATTATCCCAACTTATGATAAAAGACCATCATCCCAACAATATAGAAAGTATATCTACCACTATATATAATCAACACCAAAAGAGAGTAAAGTTATAAGGGCAGGCAACATACCTGAATAAATTAGGCACACTGTTTTTTTCAAGAATTAACTCCATGGTTGATTGATCGATATCAACCAATCTTTAAGCATATTGGTAGGATCTGAAATTAAGCCAATAGTAATCACTGTTAATATCCCACTGCTCATAAAAATACACTCATCCCAACAATGTAGAGTGATTTCAATGAGCTATTTTATATATCTATCTAACACTATAATCAACACCTAAAGATCAGTAAAGTTTATGGCATACCCGAATAAATTACAATGTGAAGAAGAAAGAGATAGAGCCAGAACACAGGAAATAGCAAACTCAAGATTGAGCGGTAGAGATAGAGATAGGGTTGATGTACTGACTGAACAGGAGGAACCATGAAGTTCTTAAAAATCTACTTTGGGCGAATTCCAATGAGCTCTCCCGACGATTCTAATAATTACGGAAATCTCCACTCAAGTTTCAAAATTGAAAATGAGCTCCACCAAAGAGGGAGTGGTTCCTCATGAACCAATTTCATTTCCACACCCACTTGGTACATAGGATCTCATCCTAAACTACAATCATCCCCAATAAATCCTACGCTTCATGAGTTTGAACTAGCTTAACTTTTTTTAATCAATGATTTTGTTAATGAATTTTTTTAGTTATTATTCGACATGTTTAACTTTTCAAATTTTTCTGCAAAAGAAAAAATATATGAAGAAAATTTTTAGAAATTAAAACCGTAAGCTCCAAAAAGTCGAGCACCCTTTTGATTGGTAATCCAAAAAGTCGAGGCAAAACTTATGATGTAAGAAATTGATCATAAAGATTAAGAGAAAATAGCAAAAATACTGTGAAACCCGATTTAGAAAGTCCCACGTCGACGGGTGTAATAAAATGGAAATGATATAATATAACGAAGTGTGACCATCTACTGTATAACTTAATGTTAACTTTTTGAGCTGCATGGTTAGACTAAAGGTAAAAACTCTTCGCGTGAAGACTCTACTCTTCTCACGAAAAGTTTTATTTTACATTTGGATCATTAAAAATAATTTTGGACGGTTGTGATGCCACACTACACCCTTGCACTATAAAGTCCCTAGAGCCAGCTCATCCCCGCAATTGTGAACTAAAAAATGTTAATAGAATCATGGATTTAAATCATGTAGATGTTGTATTATCATGCGTCATTAACTGTTAATGACATGCGGTGGTTGGCCTCACACGATGTGCAGTGGTCGGACACTGCATTTTTCGGGCGGCGGTCCTTATTAATAAAACATGACGATGTAGCGCAATATAATTGATTTGAAGGAAACAAATGTTTACGCCAGCGGTATAAAGAATTTAATCCCTTAAAAAAAAACAATCCCGATTATCTTATTGGCACGGGAGCCGAGGCCAGGGGGACGTGTATAGGTGGCGCCCGGGCCACCCTTAACCTTTGTAGAATCATTCTATGTAAAAGTGTATAGGTGGCGCCCGGGCCACCCTTAACCTTTCTAGAATCTCTATTATAAAACAGAAGGGTGTGGGGACAAATTGTTAGAACGACTTAGATTTATTTGATCCAAAGGCTGTAGTGCATCCTCCCACTTTCCGATTAAGTGCCCATGGTTTTCACCTAAATCACACAATTGCCATCCCCTTCCAACAAGGATGCGTAGTGCCGTAGGCACGGGCTAGCACTAGTCATTCTATGTAAAACATAAAATGTACAATAAATATTTATAATGTACTCCACCGATCATAAGTTACTGGTCAAACACACACACACTCTCTTTCTCTCTCTCTCTAAACTCTCCGGCTTCCAGGTCGACTAGTGTTCTCAGCCTAGGGGGGGAGGCGTCGCGTTCTCCCTCCTCCCCCCGGGCATTCCACCCCACTCCTTCCAGCATTTTTCCTTCTTCTCTGTCATTCCTTCATCGCCTCCTGTCTGGTTCGTTCTCTCCAGCCTCTGTTTACCCACCGGTAACCACATCTGGGGGTTACCGGTTGCCCTAACGACTAGGTGTGGCGGGGTTTGGTGGTGGCGGATTTCGAGGTCTCCTCGCTGTTTGCGCTGCTAGGTGCAGTCGGTCTTGTGCCTAACGGCAAGGCGGCGACCTTGTGGTGGATGGGTTTCAGCAGATCTTCGGTTGGAGGCTTCGGGTGGCGGTGCTGGTATGCTTTTGCTTTATGGTGGTGGATTTCGGCCCAGCTTTGTACGACGGTGTATGGAAGCTTGGCTACTGGTTTTCCAGCCGTTTGTGAGGGCCAAATTGACGGTTGCTTGGCAGTGTCTTGTGTGATCCGGTAGCTCGTGGGTGTCGAGGCGGCATAGGCGGCTGGGCCGTGGTGTGGGTGGGTGGGTGGGTGCGGCGGCGGCAGAGTATGTGGAAGTGATTAGGTCCGGAGCTGTTTGGATCTTGGGGATCTAGGGTTTGGCTGTACCCTTTTTGGGCCTTGCCTTCGATTTGGGCTGAGTTGTATATCTGGGCTTTTGGCCTTCAGGTTTTGAGCTTTCTTCACTACAAGAAAATCGTACTATAGCAACGGTCGAAAGCGTTGCTAAAAAATCTAAAAACCGTTGGTAAAGACCCCTTTAGTCTATACCAACGGTTCTAGAACCGTTGCCCAAACCGTTGCAATATATCCGTTGCTATAAGGTTATAGCAACGGTTTTGTCAAGCGTTGGTACAAGTTTTTTTTTACTAACGGTTCCATTAGCAACGATTATAACCGTTGCTAAAGGCTATTTTCTTTTTTTTAAAAAAACAAACCACTGTGTGATGTAAGCCACCACGTGGCACTGCCATGTCACACGTGTACTGATGTGGCAACCACGTGTCGCTGACGTGGCGCTTGCATGGCACCCACGTGGTGCTGATGTGGCGCCCACGTGGCACCTGACGTGTCGCTGACGTGTCGCCCGCGTGGCACCTGACGTGTCGCCCGCGTGGCGCGCACACATGGCTGGGAAATAATGTTGCACCTCCTGAGAGTCGAACCCGCGACCTCCCGTCTTCGCGCGCGCGCGCGAACCAGCTAAGCTAACCCATGACTTGTGAGGAATAACACATCTTTTAATATTTATACTATATTAGCCGGAATTTTTTTATTCTTTTTGTAAAATTTCGGATTATACTATGCAAATAATTACTAGTTTCATTTTTTTTTTGATCCGAAGCGTTTATTTTTTACAAAATAGTTCCATTATTCACTTATCATCAATTAAATTGACATGCACCAGGTTCCAAAAAAAAAAACCCTCTTTGTTTTCCCTTTTTTTTTTTTCAATATTAATTTTGCCATTTCTAAATTTTTGTTGGATTCACATAAATATTTTTGATTGGTTAATCATTACTATGAGATGAGTCTAAAAAATTTATAAAAAAAAATGTAATTAAAAGCATAAAAAATCAATATGGGTGACAAAATATCAAACTATCAAACAACTAACATTTGTTGTCTTTAGTGTCATCTTATATGATTTTTTTTTCAATTTCAGTCCACAATTTTATATTTTTTTATTCTTATTAAGATGAATGATTAATCCCAAAATGAATGATTAGTTTCAGAAATTACCACAAAATGCTAAAAAAATACGTTAAATAAACAATATCGGAAAAAATATCACAACAAAAATTTAGGAAAAATAGCCATAACAAAAGCAACGGTTAATGAAAACCGTTGCTAGAGTCCAGTTTATAATAACGGTTATTGAAAACCGTTGCTATAGGCCAGTGTTTAGTAACGGTTAAAGAAAACCGTTGCTATAGTGTTATAATCTAGCAACGGTCACATAAAAACCGTTGCTATAGTCCTATTTCTAGTAACGTTTTAAAAACCGTTACTATAGACCATCTATACCAACGGTTTTTGCAACCGTTGCTAAAAAAACCATTGGGATATCCAAAATTTCTTGTAGTGCTTGTTTTATCTGGGCATCTCGAGGCCCATTGGGTGTTTTGGGCTTTGTCCCAACAGGTGTTTTCATCCAATTTTTTGTTGGATTCCCCTTCACTTCTCTCGAACCTGATGTACTCTTGTCAAAGTTTTTTAATAAAATTTTGTTGCCTATAAAAAAAAAACGATTTACATATAAGGGAGCAAAACTTAGAACCTAGAATTCCTCATATTCACATATCTGGTTGTTGAATTTTTAATTGTGCCCTGCATACAGTTTGAAGTTCAAGCATGAAACCTGAGGAAGGGAAAAGATAGTCATTTTAAAATATATTGGGCAAAACACAATATACATACAAAATGAATTAAGTAATATTTTTCTCCTACATAGCCACGTACTACATATTCTAAGTTTTGCTCCCTTATATGTAAATCGTCACTCCGTCCCTACCAGAAAGTGAGGGTTCACAAAAGAGCTAAACATGAGGGTGCAGTCCGACTGCAGATAAGCTAATCCCCATATATATTTTTGATAGACAACAAAATTTTATTGAACTCGACAAAAGGTACCTCATATTTTCTTAGAAGAAAAGGATTTTGAAACAAGTTTTTGCTAATTGGCAAAGTTTTGAACAATTTTTTGTTGGTCTTTGCCCTTGACAAATCAATTAACAGGGTTTGGAGGCAAACTCATAACAAGCTTTAGAGGCAAGACAGAACCAGAATTCTAATTTGTGCTAGGGCTAGCCAAAAAGTGTTTATAATTAATGTCTAGCAAATTTTTCCATTTATATATAAATGTTAAAAAATAAACAAAAAAAAAGTTTAACAAAATGTACACTCTTGAAGTGTTACCATATTGAAATTGTGCCCCTACATTGTTTTAGAGAGAAAATCATTTGTTTTTCGAATCTGAGTCGATATTTTCAGCAATTTATCTTTCAGTGAAATGGGCTAATATTTATTGGCTAAAATTTAACATATAGATTGGAAGGTGATAATATACCTGTGTGTACATAACAGTACCAAATAGGCGAATATAGAGTTTGCTTACCCTTGTGGCAAGTTGGAGAGGCATTAGAACTAGTGGATGTATTTGTTGCAGAAGAAAAAACTAATCGAGGATACGATTGAGTTACCTCTTCTGATATTCTCAATGCCACAATGTCTATTTGATTAGTTGATGCAACTCAATTTTCAGAAGAGAAAGCTCTCTATATCTGCAGTTCTCAAAAGAAAGAGATTAAAAGAAAAAAACCGAAATGGTCCTTGTAGTTAAATGTTTGTGTCAACTTGGTCCCTGTAGTTGTAATTGGCTCGATTTATACTCTGTACTTTCCATTTTGTTCCAATTTGGTCCAATTGCTAACTGCCGTTAGTCCTTTTATATAAAGACAAAAATAAGCTAATAAAGACAAAACTAAACCAATAAACCAATCTTTTCGCCTTTATTCAAAAAAAATTGGATTTTGATGATAATTTTTTACTTTTTAGGTTCCTCTCATCATAACGAAGCAATAATCCTGAAAAAATTGATAAAGAAAACTAACAAATGTGAAAAAAATTGAATAAACACAAAAAAAATAAGCCAATTGGCTTATTTAGCTTAACAACCCTTGAGTTTATGTAATATTTTGATTTTTGGACATAATTCTTTATCATGTTGTGACTTTTAGATCTATATCATGTTGTGACTTTTGGGCATAGTTCTATATGCATTTTCAGTACTATGCAGAAAAATAAGTCATCTTAGTATTCATCCACAAGTTAAACATGTAGACAATACCAGTGGTTATATTGTCTCATGGTTGATTATGAAAATGCTAAATTATAGGAAAACTTTTTGCAGAAAACTATAGCTAAATTTCTTCTCAGGTGGCTCCTTATCAATGGAGAATAGAAGAATGAGCTGTCTTTCGGTTCAGATGTATATTAGGTAGGCCTGTGCAAAAAAATCCGTCCACCTGCGAACCCGACCCGACCAGAAGGGTCTCAGGTGGGGTCAAATATGTGCTTCGAATGGGTACGGATTTATTTTCTGTTAAAAATCAGATTTTAGCGAGATCCGGGTTGGTACGTTTCTTACTCGACCCGACAAATTCAAAAAGATTAATTCGATTTTTAGTTGGACCCGACCCGATCCAACGTAAAGAATTGGGATTGCAGATGGTTCTTATCCCTTTTCGGTTCGATTTGAGGGCCTAAAACATTTGTTACCTGCCATGTCAGGTCGGGTTCATGTTCGAGGGTCAAACCCGACAGTCCAATCCGTGCACACCCCTAATATTAGGGTAAGAGGGAAATGACAGAATTACTGTTTTAACCTCCGAAAAAGGAGCCATTTGATTTTGCTATTTAAAGGACTAACGGCGGTTAGTAATTGAATCAAGTTGGAAAAAAATGGAAAGTACAGAGTGTAAATTGAGTCAATTATAATTACAGGGACCAAGTTGACACAAGCACTTAACTAGGGACCATTTCAGTTTTTTCCCCTTCTTTCCACCTTAGGTGGAAAACCCTAAGTTTCCATCACCGTAAGTTGCGAGCCCCATCGTGAATTTGTTATATTAATTTGAACCGTTCATCTTGTAGGACTTGCAGAATAATATATCCATGAAAAAAAAATTAGATTTATCAGATATCGATAGAAATATCAAAAATAAATTTTGATTTGTAAAATGGATGGTATGATTCTTTAAAGTTAAGTTGTCTATGGCCTTGTTTTTAATAAACCAAAATTTAATTTTTGATAAACCTATCGATTTTCAATCACGCTGATTTTTTGTGTCGAAATACTACACTGCGGGTCCTACAAAATCAACGGTTTAGATCTCTACAATGAATGCACGACGGGGCCCACAATAGGTGGTGAAAATCTTGGGTTTTCTAGCTAAGGTGGAAAGAATTTAATCTAAAAAAGAAACATAGTAAACATAAAAATAAGAAGTTCGGATTGATGCTCTGCAGTGAGGTACATAGCACCGTGTTGCGTACTTTCGAGCTGTCGGATTGTGCATCCAACGGCTCGGATCTCATCTTGGCAACAAATGATCGAGAGCTGTTCATTGTTGAGCTGAGATTCGAGCTGTTGGATACACGATCCGATGGCTCGGAGGTGCATAGCACGGTGCTCCGCATATCACTGCACAGCACCATCCCCCAATTTTTAAAATAAGATGAGAACATTGCACAACCCTGCGTTAACAAAAAAAAAAATGACTACCTTATATTCGCCCTTAAATGACTACCTTATAGAAGCAAAATATTTCCCCTACCGTTTTTCTTTTTGATTTTGAAATTATATTTTCCCTAAATTTGAAAATTCATGTAAACTAGAGGGACTATTTCTAAAATTTATCCCTTATTTTACTTCATTTATCTGAACAAATAGCAACTCAATATAACTGGCATTACGCCGAATTTTGACTTTATCGGTGATAGTATTACCGGCATTAATTTAATGCCGTTAAAAGACACTTTTAGTGGCATTAATAAGGCCCCGTTCCGGAAACCTTCTTAAAAAATAAATACTTATTTTGCCACTTCTAATTCAAAAACAAGAAAGGTCATTCCACAAAACCAAAATAAACAGTTCCTTTCACATTTTCAAACGCAAAAATAATATAAATGAAAAATAAAAAATTAATTTTTTTTGCACCGTATTGAAGATCTCAATGAGATCTATCAAACAAGATCCATAGTGGTAGGAAAATTATTTGCGTAAACACACGATTTTTGAGCTTGAAGTTGCCTTATACAAAAAATAAGATTGTTGTTATGATAATGGGTGCCGGCGGAGGGAAATCGTACCCGTGGCCGCGCCGGGCTGTCTCTAGCCACCGGATGGCCGATCCGAGCCGTCCAAAAATACTAAAATAAAAAATCGAGGGAGCTTACGCAGGAATCAACGGCATCCAAGGTGTGTAGGGTGTATATATGATCAAGCACCCTACACGGAAAAGGGGTGCTCGAATCAAGCACCCTACACACCTCGGATGCCGTTGATTCTCGCGTAGGCCCCCTCGGTTTTTTTTTAGAATTTTTGGACGGCTCAGATCGGCCGTCCGGTGGCCGGAGATGGCCCGGCACGGCTGCAGATACGATTTCCCTCCTCAGCAGGTCGTTACCTATATAAATTCTTCCAAAATAATTACCAACCTTCTTATTTTTCTGGAACAAGCCTTCTTATTACACAAAAAATAAGTACTTATTTTGTTTCTGGAACGGGGCCTAAGACCGCTGGTAATAATTACCCTAAAACGGCGGTATTCCGAAGACCACCGTTTTTAGTGACTTTTACCGGCGATTTTTTAAATTACCGCCGGAAAAAGTAGAATGTACAGTTATTTTTAATACCGGCAGTTTATTACCGCCGTTTATAATAAGCCCAACCCGTATAATATAAATGATATTATTTATCCTAGTTGAACCAAAATACGGGTTAGCCGAGTTGGTCGCACAAGCGTGCAACGATCCGGAGGTTCCGGGTTCGAGTCGCGGGGAAAGCAAAAAAATTAACCGCCAATTTCATTCCCGGCGGTAATATTTCCGGTGGTTTTGTAATGCCGTTTTTAGTATTACCGGCGGTTTGTTACTGCTGTTTTTGTTTTACCGACAATTGCTTTACTGACGGTCTATTACCGGCGATTTTTTGGACTATTACCGACGGTTGTTAGTATTACCGGCGGTTTTTGGACTATTTCCGGCAGTTTTCTAATGTCACTAAAGGTAAAATTTGGCATAGTGTGGAGGGGAAATGCTATGGTGTCTCCTCTTTTTTGGGAACACCAGTATATAGGGCTGTTAGCCGAGACCGAAAAATCGATCGAAACCGAAAAAATCGGACTGGATCAAAATTTTCAAATCGGAAAAATAATTTCGATCCGATTTATGTGTTTTAAAAACCGGCTGAAACCGGACCAGTTACATATATATATGTATAATATATACATATACATATATATAAACATAGGGGAGGAGAATCGAACCTTGGAAGGCTAGAAGGATCTCCCCTCTCTTTACCACTAGCCTACCCACCCTTTTGGTGTATTTTGGTCTAATAAATATATTTATTATATAAAATCAATCATATATATATATATATATATATATATAAACTGTTTTTATGGGCTTAATTATATTTTATGGGTTTTTTAATATATTGGGCTCAAAATTAATCCCTTTTTGTTGGGCCCAAAAAAAGAGGTTGAATTATGGGTTTTTTGGTTGATATTTTTTGGATTGAATTGTTGATTTTTTGATGTGTTGGGCACAAAATATGGCTCATGAATGAAAATCGGATAAACCAGACCGAAACCGGTTGAGCCGGTCGAAACTGGACCGTACTATCTGAACCAGTTATGGTTTCTAAAAATCTCAAATCGGATAGTTGGTTTTGACCAAAAAATACGCCAAAACCGGTCGAAACCGGACCGGTATCACCCCTACTAGTATAACAAACCACAAAATGGCACAACATGTTATGTCATTGTGTGGATCATTTTTTTAAATGGCATGACATTTTATTATTGTTATTATATTAGGTCATAACACTTTTTCAAAAATAGCACAACAAACCACTCGGGGACTTGCCTAGCTAGATTACAAGGAGTTTTCAAAGATTCATCCTTGAACTCCATTCAATGTGAGTATTCATCCTGATCATTTTGAATAGTTATGTTTCCATCATCCCTTTTAAATAATTCATGGATTGCCCTTATATATATAATATACGGGGCAATTCAATGGACAACTATTTAGACATCTAAAAAAACACCCCAAATCTTAATCACATAGTTTCTGATCAAATTTTTATGATCCGAATAGTTCAATATGTGCAGAATATGATTTTAAGGGTATCCGCGAGAAATTAACAAAAAAAAAATGACCGGAAAGTGCTTGTTTCAAGCAGTTTTTAATTGAACCGTTCATTAAATCTAAGCTAAAAACTGTTCAGATCAAGCCTTTTTCGGTCTTTTTTTTTGCTGATTTCTCGCGGTTACCCTTAAAATCACGTTCTGATCATTGGGAGGTGACTTTTTTCGCTATCTTATGGTCATTGTGGCTTGCAAGAAACGACCTTATTTTCAACAATACCTCAAGGTCAGCTAGCGAGGTAGAGGACCAGATAAAGACTAGGGTGGCAATGTGGATGAAAGCAAAGTTCGATATCAAGGTGTACTCAG
>BPLS01015987.1:0-16579 GCA_019656275.1 Rhododendron kiyosumense | reverse complement strand
TTCTCGCTGCTGCTACTGTTGCTGCTGCTGTATACTGGTATTTACAAATCAAATGCTCAAGGACAAACAATCTGGGGGAAAGAAAATCAACATCAGGGAATAGCTAGAATGGCACCCCAACCATATCAAACTATCTGATACAACGAGAATTACGGGTCAGAAGGAAACTATAGTTCCTATGTAGATTAACTTTTTTCCGCTATGAATGCTTAAGACAAACCAAAAGCTTACACTTCTCCTTCCAGTTACATAAAAATTGGAGGAAATTAGAAGCAGAATTCCTTTCTTGGCTGATAAAGAGTTACCAAAGGGTTTTAGGAAAAGAAATGCATTGAAAAGAGTAAAAACTACACAAACAAAACCAGAAACCATAAATTACTGCACAGTCATTTTGGTTTGATCATCATCAATGACGAAAGTGATGCCACCAGCTGAGGATCAAAAGAAGCATGGAAGATTTATCCAGCTGGGTTTGCTGACAAAACTTCCCAAACCCAAGGCTTTACCATTTTGTCATGAAATACCTAGCACCGCAAACAATTATACGTCATGCAACAACCTTCAGACCCAACTGAAAATTTGTGTTGCTTTAACTTCTTCCCAGGCCCATTACTCAAAAGAACCTAATCTCCACTAACAGAAGTTGAATGTCTAAGGAGATAAGTTGCTCACAACCAACCAATGTCACTGACAAAGGATACTCATAATCTCAATTGTTTGCACACAAACTCAAAATTGAACCCCAATGTATGATTTAGAGTCCATGTCCATTCATCAAAACAATGTGTAGTGACAAGCGGAACGACCCATGCAACTTCCATTCAATTATAAGAACCTGACATGATGACATCCATCTAGGATTATGAAATATTGAAAACTACAGAACTTTGCATTTAAGACCTCATGAAACTAGTTCAATAGTGCAACAGAGTCGTGGAAACCACATGATGACATTATTCTTCACATTAGCAATTCCCCCCCTATTTTTTGTGATAATCATAAGGACAGAATCCCTCCCTGTTTTAGTGACCGCTGTCCTCAGAAGCGGCATCCTCTAAACCATAATCATGTGAACATAAGTAGCAGTTTTATGTGGCAATCATGATTCACAAGATTTCTTCTTTTCCCCAGACGATTTAAGTAGCTATAAACTAAAGCACTTTCCTCCACAAAACTAAAGCAGAGATAATCTTCCATTGAGTACTTTCAAATAGCACACATTTGCACTTTGGTCTTGCAAGAAAAATACAGGGTAGTATCCAAATACCTGTGTTATAAAAACAGAAACATCGAAAAAAGAATAAGGCAATCACCTGTTGAAATAGCGATCCAGTTGCTGGTTAGGATTCTCTAATATCCGTGTGTAAATCATTGCAAGCCGGGACCACTCCTTCTGCATGTACTCGTATTCAATGTACTTATCCCAAAGTGGGAAAGATAGGTAGTCAGTTCCAACATATGCTAATCCTCGCTCAAATAGCCTGACAAACAATGAAAATATCTATCATTGTAGTAGGAAACGAAAGCTTAGCCATGGCAAGCACGTCCACAAGACGTGGCGGTGGCACTGTTATTGAACAAGGAATTATTCACTGTAATAGCACATGACACTTAAAAAATTAGGCATAATACGCTCCGTTTACCTTCCTGAAACAAATCATACAATGTCCACGAAATGGAGAAGTGATAGAGGCCATGTAGCCTTTAACTTGGACGAGATCTTCCCGGCAGCAATTTCTTATAGATGCACCTCAAAGTGTCATAGTTAAACAGCAAGATTCATAGAGAACTACAAGGACTACGACACAGCCCAAGTGGAAGAATGGGGAATGAGGCCAAAATGGAATTAAAACTTAGATAAATCCAAAGAGCTACCAAACCCAGTAGCAGACACATCAGAAAGCTAATATTTCTGAAGTGCATGCGAAACAAACCTTCCACCAGACATGGGACGAGTCGCTGTAGCAGGCATACAAAATCAGGTTAGAAATTAGGTTATTGCAATAACAATGAACCAATTCACAGAAATTACCTTCGAATCGTCTCTGGATCTCTGGATGTTCTGATGGCAAATGCACAATAATGCAACCACATGTCCACAGAATACGTCACCCCCTGAACAGCTCGTTCATACACATCCATAACTTTGTCCAGAGAGCTCAAATGTGACTCATGGTCTGCGTACTTGTTCCAATAGCCATAACAGTAAGGAAAATCCGCTAAAAAGGCATCATATACTTTTCGGATTTTCAGAATATTACCCTGCATATAAGAAACAAATGGATGCTCCTTCTAGTTAAGAAAGCACAGTATAAATGCACACATGCATATGCGAATAATTTCAGATGCAAACAATCAATCCCTTAATTGCAGAATCTGCAATGGTCCATACGAAACCCCTCAAAAAGCTAATTTATTTGTAATGAAATAGCAACAGTAACCCACAATATACGATCAGTGGATAGAATCATAGAACTCAAAGACAAAGGGTCAAAGCTACAACCTTCTGATGACACAGCGGAAAGTGGAAACCATGAGCAATCCAAAGTAACTCAACAAAGAATGGTAAGGGAGGATCAATTCAAGGTCACCAACCATTAATAGTTGCCACTATAGTAACACCCCTTGTCCAACAGAAAATTTTCTGAAGAAAGTGTAAAATGAGGTAACCAGTTCCTATAGTATAATAATCTGAAAGAGAAAACCACAAACATTGCAAAGGTATCCCAAGGAGGTGTTGCGAAAGGACAAAATGATATCAGTTGGTGCCAATTAAGCTAATACATACCAACAGAACAACTCTCTCACCATATCGATATCATCACTATAGTATTTCTGGTTCTCTGAAACATTAGTTCTTTCTAGGTGTGTAGTTTCATTGACTATGTTCCAACCAATTTCCCCGACACTCACAGGGATGAGCACTTCCCTTCCTCTCTTTTCCCTTCCTATCTTCCTGATAGACCTTAGTGTCCTTAAGTTCATATCCAGAGCCCCAGAAAAGCCCAAATTAACACCTACACTTACCCTTACATTTTCACCGTTAACACCAAAATTTAATACCGTGAAAGAGCTGCCATCTTAACTTTTATTGTATTGTATAGGTCAGGACCCCACTAGCTTAAGGGATTTTCCAGCAAGATATGAGATTCACTGTTATCCTTTTCAAATGAATCACTTAGGCTTGCAGACAAGTAGTTCACAGACAGATCTGCCTTAAAACTTTTAAATCCAGCACTAATGTAATCATCTAAAGCAAACACAAGGGGTATTCAAGTTCATAAAACAGAGAATCATAATGAGGTCTAAATAGCTTGCCCATTTTGTCCAACAATAATAAGCTTGAATCTAAATGACGGGGAGCGGGAGATAAAAGAGGCACATCAAATAACATGTGTAAACACAAAGATGTGGAGTTCTGAATACTGAAAAGTGAAAAGAAATAACACAGCCAGATGGCTGTCTATGTACTTATTCTGTAAAAAGATACGACATTTGTTTTCAACATCAGGAAATCAACTTTACATACCTCTGCCATCTTCTCCGTCTCTTCAATTAGGGCAGTCCATGCATTAAAATCCAAGGAATTAGCTCTCACTATGTTCCACAGTCGTTCTTCTTCAGCAGCCAATGCTGCCAAAAAAAATTAACAACAAAAGCAAGAAGAATCGTCACCACAACACAAGGTGAATCAGAGCCCAAGAGAGAACTTGAGCAGAAACAGAAAAAAGGACCACAAGAAAGAGTGAATGACTGTTTAATACTACTGTCTACACAGCTGGCAACCCAATGCCCCCCAGTTCAACACAACTGCACGCAATTCATCACGCTGCAACTAATGCCCGGTACAAAGGCAGATATGAAGGGAACAAGGGAGAGAAAAGGAGTTGTCTAAGAAACCAAATCAATGGTACATCAGCCATAAGTGTTTTGATCCAGTTCAATCAACAAAAATCTTGCAATCCTTGAGCAACAGAGCATATTAAAGCATAAAGCTACTACATTTGCTAAAAATGGATGTGGTAGTTAATTAAAAGTTGTCATTGAGCCAGCAAATAGGACATTTAGCAGCTTCATCTTGTTGACTTCTTGTTTACAACAAGCAGGTTGAAAATCATAAGACAAACGAAGAGCATATAGCACATAACCCAAAAGATTTGCAAAACATAGTCATGGAAGGCCAAATCCAAATGAGATGTTGTAAAAGAAATCCAAATAATCATCTCCATAACAGCGACAAGTGCAAAACATTAAAAAAATAAGAGGTAACCATATGCTACAAACGTGGCAGAGAGACATACCAGACCCATCCGGTGCCTGGTGCACAGGAGTAGATCCATGAACATCATCTGATGGATTCCCATTCTCACTACCGGCCAATGGAAAATTTCTTCCTTCACCAACACCATTGGCATTTATGGAAGAACCAGGACTAGCAACTTCAGAAGTATCTACGACAGTGTTTTCAGGGCCCACAAAATTCTCACAAGCATCAGCCCCTTCATAGGATGGCTTAGAATCATGAAGTGTAACAGCAGGAGCTTCCTGCAAGGAAGAATTACTATATGTTCCAACACCTACATTGGAAGCATCAGGAATCGCACAAGCAGAAGCAGGCAAATCTCCAGGAGTCTCTGTAGTGGTGGTACCTGCCCCGTCATCAGCAAAGGCATCGGCACCGGAGAAAGTGTTGCCAAAATCAGTGGAAGAAGAGCCAGCAGATGTCTGCTCCATCACTGCAGATGTTTGAGCAAGCAGAGTCTCGCTTTCTCCCATAGTAACAAAATTATGAGCCTTGACAGAAAAAATCTGCAAAGTTGCAACGAGCATGTTAATAATAATCATCACTTCAGAGTTCAGATTCAAAATGTCATATAGTATGGTTAAGGGGATGCAGAAGTATGCTTAACAAAAGAGCAAGCCATTGACCAAGTATTCTGAAGCCAAAATACGTAATAAAAATGAAATAGTAAGTCCATGGAACCTAAGTATCTAACATCTCTAACAAATAAATTGCAGTCTTGTTTTTTACTCTAAAAGCTGCTTCAAGTTGTTCATGGACCTAGAGAAAACTTCTCAATCTTAGACCCCTTGCCAAACCTTTATTGAACATATCGTTGTGGATGGCCAAAATTCTTTCCTATGGCATGATAGTTGGCTCCCTCAAGGACTTCTAAGTGCTTCCTTTGCTCCCAGAATCATGGCCTCTTCAGGGAATCCTACAAATGCTTCAGTTTCGCTGTTGTTTACAATGATCAATGGGTGTGGCCATTTCCATCTTTTCTCCTTCCAAATTTCCAACCACACTATGCTAGGTCCGATCAAGTGCAATGTCTTATCTCTCCACCCCTTACTTTAAAAGTTGCAGCCACTTGGAAGGCAATTAGAAATCATCAACCTGTTGCTCACTGGCATAATCTCATTGGGGTATCCCATGTCCATTCCAAGACATTGTTATGTTCTTTGGATGGGTATAAGAAAAGTATCAGAACCAAAGAATTAGATTCTAAACAAGGGAAAACGAGGTTAACAGGCTTATAGGGAAATTCAGTGGCAAGTCCTTCCACAACATTTTTAGAAAGATTGCTTGGGCAGCCATGGTGTACTAAATATGTCAAGAAAGAAATTAAAGGATTTTTCAAGCGATTCAGAAGACTCCATCCTTAGTTCTTCAAAACAATCCAGTTTAATGCTTAGACTTAAAGGTTCTCAGCTCTTACATGTTAAGCCTCCTTCCATTGACCTTTGTCAAACATATCCTAGTTTTTCCGCTGTATTGTTGTGTTCTTTCAATAATATTTTGGATAACCCAAACAAATGTTGAGAGGATACAAAAGTCAACAAATGGCAAAAGTCTTGAGGTTATGTTTCATGAATCCAGTTACAATGAAATTCAGCACAGCGCAATCGTGAAAAAGAATAAAATACAGCTAGGCCAACAAATAGGTTTGGTTTGATAATTGGGTGCCAACGTAAGTTGCAGAGGATGCAATATTGATCCTAAAAATCCCCCAGATTTCCCTACCAAACCTAGATTGCACGACAATTTTTTAGCACAATGGCTCTTCAGTTTCCAGAAACTAAATTCCTATCCTGCATTGAATACCTGGATAAACTAGATAGGTAAAACCCTAGAAAGCACAAAACAAAAGACATAATAATAATAATGAAAAGGCGCACAGAAGAGAGCGTATGAATGCACACCTGCGCCTGAGTACTTTGCATTAGGGGTTTTTCAGTTTGTGATGGAAAGAGAACTGGCGCTTCGATTCTTATTTTGCAGTTTAGTGTCGTACGGGGGCCTGGCGAGAGGTTGGCATCTCCTGCCCTAAAATTAGTCCAAATCTCAATCTAAAACGAATGATTTAGTTCGATTTTATAGTGGTGGTGTCTGAATTTTGATCATGTCTTTATAATTAGAAGTCAAGTATTTACGTTAACAGGTTCGATTTTCAATCATCCACACCGTATATATATAGGCATGTATACATGTAGTACTAATTTCGATACACCAAATATGGTAAGCCAGTTAATCCATCAAGTCCGCCGCCCCAATCCTTCGTTACCTAAACTACTTACCATGATGCGATGCACGTAACCGCGTGTTCATTATTTAGTTATTTCGGTTATTGCAGGAACAATTATTTTTTATGAATAAGAAGATAGTAATCGAACAAGTTAACCATTCCTGATTCCATCTTAGCCCTAGGAAGAATAAAATAAATAAATTTAAATCCTGGCCACCATTTCCAATATTAACACAACTCCAAGCTGATCAAACTAATTAAGATAGAAAAACTAGTACAGTAAGACACTCCACAACAACAACAAAAAAAACCCTCAACAAATTGGAATCACCTCCTTTATCAAGCCCCACGTAATTGTACAGATCTAGACCGACAGACAGACAGAAAGAGGAAAATAAGAAGAAGTGGAATTCTTTTATTTTCCTTTATTTATTCCGCAACAAATTGGAATCACCTCCTTGTGTTTATTTAGAAGAGAGAAGAGGAGGAGGAGAAAATTCCCCCTTTATATATTCTCCCAACAAAACCGACCCACACAAAGGGCGCGCAGCAATATTAATAAGAGTAATAATCACGGAATGAAAGGCAAAACCACTGATTTGTTCGAACGGCGCCGTTTCCCACCTTGGGAACAGAGACATGGGAAGCACATTTTAAGGATGTCCCTCAGAACCTGGCCTCTTTTTGGGATCAAACGAGGCGCAGTAACAGCGCCGCCACCCGGCGCCGCTGCCGACGGCGCAGGGAGGCTTTTGGTTGGATTGGGAGCAGCCATGTGTGCGGGGATCTTGTTGAGCTTAAAGCACGTGAAACTACTTCCAAGTTCAAGATATCTAGCAGTAACGGCGCCGCCACCCGCCGCCACTGCCGACGGCGCAGGGAGGCTCTTGGTTGGATTGGGAGCGGCCATGTGTGCGGAGATCTTGTTGAGCTTAAAACACGGGAAACTACTTCCAAGTTGAAGATAGCTAGTACCAACTGAAGTGCTCTTCTGCAATAAGTATCGTGGGATACTACCGGCTACAATCTATTTATAATGATACACCCACCGAACCAAATTCCGAACCTAAAATCTCCGCCTCTATCCGATCCTACGTGTACAGCTAAGAAGTCCCCAAAAGATCCGGTATCCTCTAAAGACAAACAACATTCAAAAGAATTAAAAATTGACCAACCCAAAAAGAATATTCTACCGAAAACCTGGCAAAATCTAATAGGGAGATCTCAGTAGTTAGTAGTAAAGTCACAAGGGAAGTAATTGTACAAAGGAAAAATTGGTGCCTGCTAATTGTATTCCGTTACGTCACTGATGATGTACGGCTTCCCCTTAATTATACGCCAATAAATAGGGGTTGTCTATTAGGATATGAATTGACAGGTAACCTCTTAAAAGTAGTACTGGAGTACAAGTTTATATCTTACTTATTAAGGTACGTTCTTGTAAAAATTTATTTGGATATTTTTAACTTTTCTTACGTTTTTTGTGTTATTCGTCTTAATTTTGGGATTAATCGTTTGTCGAGACAAATTAAAAAAATAAAAGAATTTTAATCAATATTAAAAAAAATTTATATAAGACAACATTTTAAACCAAAAATGACGGGGAAAATGACGTCTGAGGACGTGTTTTGATAATTACTACCCGTCAAGAACAAACTAAGAATATTTGTTAATGCTGAAAATATCCTTAACAAGTACTCCCTCCGTCCCTTTTTAAGTGTCATGCTTCGTAACTCCAACTTATTAAAAAGACATTATCATTATGCCTTTCACATCGACTTTTTCCTCCACTTTCCCTACTTACCCATCATCATTACACTTTTACTCACTTTTTAAAATAGAATCTACTTTTAGGGACAAAATAGACAATTCATCAACTTTTATCCACTAACTCTACAAAATGGACACTTATTAAGGGACAGCCCAAAATGAAATACCGGACTATAAATAAGGGACGGAGGGAGTATTAATTATCAAAACACGTTATTGGTAGTCATTTTCCCAAAAAGACAGATGCTTGATATAATATAGGAAAAAGATAGAAATACAGCAAGTGAATGGGGGTGATTTGTCGATTTAACCCAAAATAGAAAGTTTTTACATTAAAATCAGAAAGTTTAATGGGGAAGAAATGACGGGTTTCCTGCCAGTTTTTACTGTAAAATCACAAAAATTTGCAGGTGTTCCACTTTCTTGCTAAAAGTTGTTTTTGTAAAAAAAAGATAATTTTAAGGTCAAAATCATGTGTTTACGCGAATAATTTTTCTGCCAATATAGATCTTGTTTGATAGATCTTATTGAGATATTTTAAATAGTGAAAAAAAAATCGGAAAATTATTATCGAAATCAATTTTTTTAAATAAAGAAAAAAATAAGTTAATAAGCCAATTTTTTCGTCTTTATTCAAAAAAATTTGATTTCGATTATAATTTTTTACTTTTTAGATTCCTCTCGTCATGACGATGCAATAATCCCCCAAAAATTAACGACAAACTAATAAATACGAAAAAATTTAAATAAGGACAAAAAAAATAAACCACTTAACTTGTTTGGCCAAACGGGTAATCTAATCCAAATGAGTCAATATGCCTTTACTATATATAAAGCATGATCAGAAAAAAACGTGACACCAGTAAAATTTGTTCATCGGTTAGAGTTACAAAATGAAATAGACACATTGCAACAGGTAGCACAAAATAATTTTACTCGAATTTATCCTGGCGAGATTCATTTTACAGAAAGTCTACTGGCACAGCAATTTGTGCACAGATTTTTATGTGGCACCTACTACGGGACCTACACAAGTAATCCGAGCCGTTTATTATGTTTAAAACATTTTTTTAATGACTCCCGTGAAAAATCAGCTTAATCCGATACCTATAAATACTTGATCTAATCGTCTAACTTTTCATTCTCTAAAAACTCGAATGAAATGTTAGATGATTAAATCAAGTACTTATATGTATCGGATTCAGTTGATTTTTCGCGAGGGCCCTTAAAAAAATGTTTTAAACATAATGAACGGCTCTGATCACTTGTGTGGGACACATGGTGGATCCCACATAAAAATCTGTGCACAGATTGCTATGCCAGTAGATTGGCTCTTCATTTTATAGGTATATTAATTTCTGTGTCCGTAAAATTATTTGTCTTTAATCAAAGCAAATTGCTTCATTGTGAAGGAGGTGGAACCGACACATTTCCTATGGCGGCGCTTAGTTTACAATTTTTATTTTTATTTTTTATCCGCGTTTAGTTTACAATTCTACCACCCAACTTGCTTATATATAACGCCGGGTCTCCTTTGAAATGAGTTGGGTCCATTAATCTTCTTTCAATATTATGGAGTATTGTTTTCCGCGTTAAGTTTGTTTGAAAAACATGTGTGTTTTCAAGGTGGCAAATTCAAGGTACTACGGCAGGGGTGTGAGGGTGAGAAGCGAGGAGCAACAATTGGAACAAGGCGGGTTTAGTGGCGGCGGCTGCCACTATAAAAAAATTTTAAAATACAATTATCGGAGTAGTTCAATGGATAACTATTTAGACACCTAAAAAAATATCTCATAGTTTTCGATCGAATTTTGATGATCCGAACTGCTCCATGTAATTAGAATATGATTTTAAGAGTACTTACGAGAAATCAGGAAAAAAAAAAGATGACCAAAAAGGGCTTGATCTGAGCAGTTTTTAGCTTAGATTTAATGAACGGTTCAATTAAAAACTGCTTAAAACAAGCACTTCCCGATCATTTTTTTTACTAATATCTCGCGGGCACCCTTAAAATCATATTCTGCACACATTGAACGGTTCGGATCATAAAAATTTGATCGAAAACTATGTGATTGAGATTGGAGTATTTATTTAAGTGTCTAAATAGTTGTCTATTGAACCGCCCTGTACAATTATTATATGCGAAAAAAATTTATCTCCAACTTATATAGTCTCATTGCTCTTGCCACTGCTAGATTTTTTTCGGAATTATTGTTTCATCATGACGAAAGGAATCTAAAAATTTTAAAATTACAATCGAAATATTTTTTTTTGAATAAAAACGAAAAAATTGACTTATTAACTATTTTTATCTTTATTCAAAAAAAAAATAGGTGAGGGTGGCGTGGTGGTGGTTATTGTGGTGGTGGCGGCGTTGTGGTTGTGGTGGTGGCGTGGTGATGGTGGTGGTGGCGGCGACGGCGGCAATGGCCATGGTGGTGGTGGTGACGGTAGCGCGGTTCTGATACCTTTCCTATGGCGGCGCTTAGTTTCCAAATTTTTTTTAATTTTTTATCCGCCTTTAGTTTACAATTGGGTAAATTTCACTGAGCTCCGCTCAGGTTTCTGACAAAGATAGAAACCTCCCCTCACGTTTCTAAAATTGCACTGTCCTCCTCCCTCTTCTATTGTCTGTTGCACTTTACCCCAACCGTTTGGTTGCCGTTAGGGAAAGCACTAACGGTAATGAGGTCAGCATAAAACATACTCCCTCCGTCCCAAATTGATTGTCCGATCCGCAAAACGGAGTGTTAAAAATAATACAATTTTTGCAAGAAAAAATCAAAAAAATTTCAACAACTTACTAGATATCAATGAGAATTTTAATTTGTGAAAAAGTTTGAATTTTTTCTTGAAAAAATTGCATTATTTTTAATACTCCGTTTTGCGGACGGGACAATCAATTTGGGACGGAGGGAGTATAAATTAAAGGTTGAAAAATTAAGTGTTCCAAATTTCAATCCGTTTGAATGGATGAGAAGATTTTATTATTTTTATTATTTAATTCTAAAAGGTCATAATTAAATTTTGACTATAAGACTCTCGTTGATTAGTCCTAAGAAAGTCGTAGAATCAAATATCTTTTAGGACTAACCAACGAGAGCCCTAGAATCAAAATTTAATTATGACCCTCTAGAATTAAATAATTAGAAAAATAAAATCTTCTCACCCATTCAAACGGATTGAAATTTGGGATACTTAATTTTTCAACCTTTAATTTATATATTAAAAAATATGGTTGAAAAATTAAGTGTTTCAAATTTCAATCCGTTTGAATTGATAGAAAGATTTTATTTTTCTGATCATTTTATCCTAAATGGTCATAATTAAATTTTGACTCTAGGACTCACGTTAATTAGCCCTAAGAAAGTCGTACAACCAAATATTTTAGGACTAACCAACAAGAGTCCTAAAGTCAAAATTTAATTATAACCCTTTAGAATTAAATGATCAAAAAAATAAAATTTTCTCACTTATTCAAACGGATTGAAATTTGGAGCACTTAATTTTTTAACCATATTTTTTAATATATAAACTGGTTAAAAAATTAAGTGCTCCAAATTTCAATCCGTTTGAATGGGTGAGAAGATTTTATTTTTCTGATCATTTAATCTTAAAGGGTTATAGTTAAATTTTGACTCTAGGACTCTTGTTGGTTAGTCCTAAGATATTTGGTTGTACGACTTTCTTAGGGCTAATCAACGAGAGTCTTAAAGTCAAAATTTAACTATGACCATTTAGGATAAAATAATCAGAAAAATAAAATCTTTCTATCGGTTCAAACGGATTGAAATTTGGAGTACTTAATTTTTTAACCATGTTTTTTAATATATAAACTAAATATTGAAAAATTAAATGTTCCAAATTTCAATCCGTTTGAATGAGTGAGAAGATTTTATTTTTCTGATCATTTAATTATAAAAGGTCATAATTAAATTTTGACTCTAAGGCTCTCGTTAGTGAGTCCTAAAAGATATTTGATTCTACGAGTACGTGGGCATAAAAGTAAAATAAAGTTTCCCGTTAACGGACGTTACCCGACAAGAAGCAGAGGGAGAACAGTGTAATTTCAGAAATGGGGGGAGGGGAGGTCAATGAAATTTACCTTTTACAATTCTACCACCCAACTTGCTTATATAACACGCGGATCAGAAAAAAAAAACTTGCTTATATAACACGCGGATCCAAAAAAAAACTTGCTTATATAACACGCCGGGTCTCCTTTGAAAGCAATATGAGTTGGGTCCATTCTTTCAAACAAAAATAGTCGTATTGTTTTCCGCGTTAAGTTTGTTTGAAAAACATGTGTGTTTTCAGGGTGACAGGGTGGCAAATTCAAAGCTACTAGTATACTACACTACTATGGCAGGGGTGTGAGGGGTGAGAAGTGAGGAGCAACAATTGGAGCAAAACGGATCTAGTAGCAGCGACCGCTACGATAAGAATTTTAGAAAATATAATTATTATATATGAAAAAAATTTATCTCTAACTTATATAGTCTCATGGCTCTCGCCACTGTTAGATTTTTTTTTCTTATTTTTTATTATATATACTAGTTATAAATCTTCTATTTTTTTCCAAGAAAGAAGACCCAAAAAGGTATTTTTTAAAACTAAATTCAATGGGCCAAAATGAAATAATATAAATGGTGATGTGTAATTAAGAAAAAAAAACTCCACATTAATTCTAACCCTAAAATAACTCAATCTAAAAAATTAAGGAAATTTAATTATAATGTCACTCCTAAAAGGGAATGCGGTTATCAATTTGGAAAATTCATATAGGGATCTGGAGAGTGATAAATCTTTGTGTATATTGATACTTTGGACTATCAATGAAGGAAGTATGGTAATGTGCACATAAATTAAATTGGGTCTCTAAGTCTGCCCTTTCTGATACCATTTGTCTTTGATTTTGAGGTATAGTTCCGCAGCAAAACACGTATAGAGGGACTACTGTTTAAGTGGTATTATGAGATTAGTCACTTTGTACATATTGCCAAAAGTTAAGTTTGTCTCCAATCCTCCTTCGTTCATACCCCTAATGATTGGAGACTATATGAGTTCTGTTGTTGTTGTTGTTAGAGTGGCATTATCTGTAACGACTCGGATTTTCGACCCAATTTTTTTTATATAAATTTATATTATTAAATTCTTAATTCAATAATTAATTAGATTGGATAATTAAAATATATTAATATGTGTACAATTGATATTATTTACACTATTGTATAAAATATATATTTATACTCTAGATATATAGGGAGTCAGTGATTGATATTCATCTCTTATCTTTCCTATCTAAATCCTAACTAGAACTCTACTCAAACTAAGTCTCCACTTTCGTCTCAACTCTACTACCTCCATCTTTATCCTTCAAATTACACTCCACATTTAAAAGATTTTATTTCCCTATTTTTTTTCTCTCTCATTCTATACATAAACGCGTCCACATACATTCTCACCTTATACATAAACGTATCTACATACATTCTCAACTCATACATAAACGCGTCCACGTACGTTAGAATTAAAGGAACCCCACCAAATGTGGCACTTATCCCATATCCCTCTTATCATTATAAGTATTCCTTTTCTTCCCCATTCCATCACTTTCACATTTATCATCTCACTTTCTCACTACCTTATTCTCTCTCATTATACATACCCACATAAAATCTAATAATTGAATACCAGTATATTATTTCACTTTCAATTCTATTGTTGAGTCTAGAATAGAGAGAGAGAGAGAGATTTTTACATAATACCACCCCGTACATCATATTCAGGTTCTCAATCAATTACTATATCACCAAGTATCCACAAACCCCCTTTCAATCATTTCGAGTCAGCCCCGAGTTCCCCGCTGCCGCTACCGCATTTTTCATTTTACCGAAACTGTGCGCAAAATAGTACCCATTTTTTCGACCGGATTTAAGGTAGATTAATCTCTATCATATTCTCTCCTAAGTATATTTAATCTCTGTATATTGATTTTAATGAGTTCTTAAGAAGGAAAACGTACCCATGCGTCAAAACTATGAAATCTGAAAATCCTCTGTTTTCCGACGAGTTACGGTTCATAGACGTTCAAACTTTTTAAAATTTATACTAATATTACACTATACTCCTTCATGTTACACTTATGTACGAATCTAACATTGCTCACTATTATTATTATTATTATTATTTTCTTCATTTCGTTTTATGTTACTAGTGGGTTAACTCGTATTGTGTAGAACTTTGAGTCAAACATATTGCATAATTATTTGTTCTCTGTTAAGATTAACGTTTACAGTAGTTGGGAATGTTAATAACTATACTTGTTGTAGGTAAAATAATGGATATAATAATTATGTAAAGTGATAAAATAAGAGTTAGATTTTATGTATAAAAGAAAAGAAAAGAAAGAAGTATAAACTTATAAAAAGAAATAATAGAAACGAAAGATTTACACTAACATAACATTAGCAGGACCATTATATTTTTATACAATAATCGATTATATATTTTTTTAAAAGAGTATCAATTGAATATTAGAGTTTTACAAATGTAAATTAATTAATTGCACTTTTAGATTTTGATACCGTAAGTTGCCATAGTGAATCAACTTTATGATTCAATAATTGTACTTTAGTTCTTAAAAAGTTATCACAGTATGTTATTAAAGTTAAGCCAATGAAATTGTTAATGACACCTTTGAAATTAATAAAAACTCTAATTAATTTACTTATCAACGAATTTTAAGGGCATCGGCTCAATCATAAAATATTATGTGTTTACTTACTCGTATAATATTATTTGATATGTACTTTTATCTCATTGAAATGTATCATGCTATGAATTGAGCAGTTATTGATTGTATCATATTCGACGTGCTAGAATGGACTTAGGTTCACCTGGGTTGTTACGAGTAGAGAATCATGTAGACGATGATAAGTAAATGGAAAATGAAAAAGTATTGAAAGTGTGAGTGTGTGGATTGTGATTTAAGCCATGGTGATGGCAAGGGTAACCTATGGGGCTCTGTGTTGAAATGGGTGACCTGTGGGGCCCAGTGATGAGATATGTTATGACGCTAATGTATGATACGTCATGGGAAGTTTCTCTTCGAGGAAGAGAATGGGTCCCATGAGACGATTGTAATTAGTGAGACGCTAATGTATGATACGTCATGAGAAGTTTCTTTTCGAGGAAGAGAATGGGTCCCGTGAGACGGTTATAATTAGTGAGACGTTAATGTATGATACGTCATGAGAAGTTTCTCTTGGGAAAGAGAATGGGTCTCATGAGACGGTTATAGTTAGCGTGGAGTAATGGATGTCCGACCCTAATGTACGATACGTCATGGGATGACTCAATCCCCCTATTATGGTCTTAAGTGAGAACATATTCGGTACATAACTTAGATGCGCTCACCTAGGACCCTGGTGCAGGATAAGCAAGAGGAAGGGTGGACCCATGAGACGGTTGTAGTTAGTGGATGTGGGAGGAAAGGATCTCGTGGAGATAATTCTTAGATTTCATGTAAGATGATGGATAGGAAAGAAAAAAATGATGTGTTATAATTCTGTACCTCTCGTTTATTATCAATTGTGATATTATTGTTATTATTAAATGCTAATTGTAAAGTAAGGGGTTGGTAGGATTGGGATTATTCTACTTGGTGAATTATCACTCACGGATACGTTTGTATCATGGTAAATCGTTTGCTTCAGCGATCAATTTGCTAGAGGATGCAGAGTTCAATGGTGAAGCTATTTGACATAAGGGAAATATCAAGGGCGGAGATCGAGGATGCTTGGGATTTTTATCAAGACTAGAATCGCTCTGAAGATATTTAAATAAAATGTTATATTTGTTTTTGTATTATTTTTTTAATGTAGATTTTGTATAACGATAAACAGGGGCCTAATAGTTTATAAAATTCAGTGTATTAGTTTATAAAATTCAGTGTATTTTAAGTATAATGCTTCCGAAATTCCTTGAAAAATCGGGGCGTTACATTATCAATATCCAAAATAAAATTAGTTTTTTTTCATACTCCATGTACAAATGAAAAACATCATTTACTATAATTTTTATTAGGTTATTTTAATTTTTTCTGGAGCTAATAACTATTAAAATTGTAATGCATCTTTTTATTTTTTTAGTATACATTTCGCCAATGTTAAAATAAAATTCTGGTTCCGTCTCAGGTGAGGAGGGAGGGAGAGAGGCGGTGTATGAAGGAGTTGGAATGGTGGCGAAGATGCGGCTGGTGTTTTTTGGCACCTCGGATC
>BPLS01015977.1:0-16281 GCA_019656275.1 Rhododendron kiyosumense | reverse complement strand
ATTTTATTTTATTATAATTGAGTATATATTGACGATTGCTTGGCGATTTCCTAATCCTAAATTAATGGGTTGCCTCAAGCGTAGGGCGGAAACCGACGTAACACAATATTCGGTAAGTCAGGAGTCGAATCCACAGAGACGGTGATGTGTGCTAACTAAAAATTCGGATTATTATAATTTAAATGAGCTCTTAGGTAGCCACCCATTGTCGTTTGATTGAGATTAACTAAAATCTAGAAATTGATTGTACTTTTTAAATAATTAAAAAAAGGTGCGGTTGTAGGGTTCATAGCACTCGCAACCAGTCCGAATTAATCTGCTCCAATTGATGTTCTTAAAAACGTTCAATTTTAGATTGAAAAAGATCCCCGCAAGATGCGAAACCCTATGGTCGCCGTTTACCCCTGCGCAGTGGAGAATGAGTTTTGGACCCCCATTCCTCCGTTCACATGGGCTCCGACAATGTCCGAGTTCGTCTGCGGGAAGTATTTTTCCAATCTAAAATTATCATTTTCATTGTTTGAAAATAAGAGCAGTGCCCAAATTGGTCACGGTGTGCTAATCACCCCGCGACCCTACCTCAACAATTACTCACTAATCATTGCGCAAAAAGCAAAAGAAATTCTAAATTGAAACATGCTTCTATTACACGATACAGAAAATAAATAACAGATTCAAAACAAACAAAAATAGATGAACAATTTTTATTAAGAACAAAAATTAAAAAGAGTTACCAGATTGCGAATAATTAAGCAAAGCATCAAAAACTTTGGAAGAAAATAAAAACTCGGAAGAGAACTAACAATCATCAGAACAAAGAATCGGCAGCCCCGTCCTTCATTCTTTTCCACGGTGTGCCGCCCTTCAACAGTAGGTTAAACTTTTTATATATAGGTATTGAAAACCTTAATCATCAAAGGCCCTTGAACTTCATGAAATAACAAATGAATGATTCAATTTTGAATCATTTCGCATTTGAACCCCAAACTTCTTTAAAATCATTTTTTTATCCAAAGCCTCGGACAACGGGCTCGAGCAACCTATAAACATAAAAACACATAATAAAAATCAGTTAATAAAAATAAAGGACTAATAAATGTAGATTAAGAATGAGCACCTATTATTGCAGATATCTGGTGCGACTAGTCCCGTTTTTATGTTGTTTTATCTTGCGTTTATTTAGCTTTTATAACGATATTGCACGTAAGGTAGGTTTTTGTGTGTTTTCAGGAAAAACGTGCAAATAAGGCGCGTTTGAACGCCAAGAAATGCTCCGGATGCTTCCAAGTATCTGAAGACCCTATCGGCCCCTTTAAAATTTGTCTAAGTATGGAAAAATGATTTTCTGAAAAAATTTCGATTTTCGAGATAAAAAATGGCTGTAATTGATCATTGAAATTTTCTAAGAGTAATTACAAAGTTGCAAGATTTTATTTGAAGAGCAAGGTCATATTTTGAGTCATTTTCTTTTGTGAAAAACGTGCAGTTTTCCATTTTGTACTAAAAGTGGGGGGTTGAAATTTTGATTTAAATGAAATCTTGAAATTCTGATAATGCCATTGTTTCCAAATTGTGGGTTACTTTCTTATTTTCATTAAATAAATTAAAGAAAAGGTAAAAGAAATGTTTAAAATGTCGTTTTTACTTAAGTTTAGAGAATGAAAATAAGTGCTGAGGAGCTGTGAAATTGCTGGGAGCTGTTTGCTGAAGCTAAAGCAAGCATATGAATCTGAAGTTTTTGAAGAATGTTATTGATAACAATTTGTATGGTATCGATACCATTTGTCCCTTTTTGGTCCAGAAGTTGTTCAGAAGCAAGGGTATCGATAACGTTTGTTTGGAGTTGTCAATAACTCTTTTCTCCGGGGAAGAATTTGAATGAAGTTATCGATACCTTAACCTATGGTATCGATAACATTGGTTTCCAGTAGATATTTTTATTGCTTTTTGGACTTTCCATTTATGGAATGCTTACCACTTTTGATAAGGTCAGGGGTATTTTGAGGAGAGAAAATGCTGAGTTGTATAAATACTCATCTCTCTCTCACTTTACAAATATCCACTTTATGTCCTAGCTTTAGTTTTCTTTCTAGGAGAGATTTCCATTGTTGTTATTAGATTCAAACTTCAATACTTGTAAATTTAATTCCTAGTTTGTTGTTTATCGTTTATTAATATTGTAGCTACTAGTTGGATCTTTATATAAATTAAGTTTATTTCCGTTTTTATCGGCTAAACATGTTTTCTTCCTTAAACAAGCTTTCTAGTCTTTTTCATTATGTGTGAGTAGTCGTTTAGGCTTGGTCATGGGGTGAACAACATCTTGTAACTTCGGTTAAAATGTCTTTCTCAACTTAAGACTTGAGATTTTGTTTGAAAATGTGCGTGGTTCGCCTTTTATGTAACAAAATTTGCCGATATTAATCTCCGGTGATCATGTGCTAGCTCACATGGTTCTGAGAGCTATGTCTCGTCTCGTGTTTGCCAGAAGAACCAAAGAACTTGCTCGCTTTTCAAACTATACTTCTAGTTCTTGACCTTGATATTTAGTTTGAATTCAAGTCTTAGCGTTGTTAATCTTCGGTAATCATGTGCTTGCTTACATGGTTCTGAGAGCGATGTCACGTCTTGTGTTTAGCTTGTTATTCAAACTCTATATCAAGTCTAACCATTTTCACCGCTAAATCTTCCGGTTGATAACTTATGCCGTGTGATTCAAATGTGTTTTCATTGAGAAAGGTTGGATGGCCTAAGTTATGGGTCTTAGGAGCTTCTAGGCCTTGCCGCTTGTTTAATCTAGTAAAAACTTATTTTCTAGTCTTTTTCATAAGAGTATTTCTCACCTTACAAAGGAAAACCAAAAGTTGGCCGTCTAAACGCTAGAAACCTTATATCTACAATCCGAACAAACTATATTCGAGCTCCCTGTGGATCGACTCGGACTTTCTCGCTATACTATACAAATCTTTAGCTGTAGTCTGGTTAATAAATAATTGAATTTGATGGCCGTTTGGTAAATTTCAATGACTACCGAATGGGCGCATCCATTGGAGAACCAAAATATGTATATTTTGGCACTTATCAACAATACATGAAAATATGATTAAAAAATTAAGTACTCTAATTTTTAGTCCGGTTAAGCTGGTGAGAAGATCTTATTTTTTTGATTACTTTATCATAAATTATTGTAATGAAATTTTGGCTCCAAGGCCTTTCAATGAGCACCATAAGACTCCTTATTTAGTTTCAGGACTCTCTTAAGGTGCCCATTGAAAGTCTTTAGAGTCAAAAATCAATGTTGTCTGATCAAGTCCTGAGATATGTCAATTTTCTCATATCGGCGCACACATTACAATAGTGAGATTGAAGGAAAAAAAGAAAGAGATAGAAAGAGATAAATAGATAAACAAAGAAATAAATAAGAAATAAAGTACATGAAAAATATTAAATAAATAAGATAAAAGAATTAAGAAATTAAATAAAAAAAGAATTTAGTTAAAAAGGAGGGGTATTTTGGATAAATAAAGAGAGAAAAAATATATAAAAAATATTCAATAAATAAAAGAGAAAAAAGATATAAAGAAAAGAGAAAAATAAATAATTACATAAATCAATTAAATAAATAAGATAAAGGAATTAAGAAATTAAATAAAACTAGAATTTAATTAAAAGGGAGGGGTATTTTGGACTTTTGGCATGGGTCCCATGGGGGGTCGGGGGTGGGAAAAGCAATTTACCTTTCATATTTGACAAATTTCATGTTCACAATGGTCTGAAGGGATTTTAGAAAAAGGTCGCAAGGGTCTTTTGAATAGGGCTGTTACAAACCCAATCAAACCGAAAAAGACCGAAAAAATCGACTGATCAGTTCGGTCTTCGGTCGGTCTAAGGGCGTTTTTTGGCGATTCAGGGTGGACCGAACCGAACCTAGGTCGGTTCAGTCTTGATTTTCTGGAAATCTATACCGACCAAACCGAACCGAACCATATATATTATATATATTTATATAAATTGTTTTAATCTTCTGGCCCTTATTGTTTTGAATTATTAACTTCAAACAAAATTTTGAATGGTTAACTTTTGGCCCTTACTTTTCTTTTTCTTTTTTTTTTTTTGGGAATTTCATTGCTTGATTTATTTACGTTTTTGTAAAATTTTCCAATCGATTGCTCTCTGTGTTCTAAATTACTTTAACTACTCCAAGTTATATACACTAGTGCAGAAGATATTTTCAATCGATTAAAAAAAAAAGGTGGAAGAGTACTTGTGAAAGTTGTAATTGTTTGAGCATACTTGTTGTATGTGTGTGTGTGTGTATATATATATATATATTTCAATTGGCGTTTGAAAAAAAAAAAACAGGTACAATGGCCCAAATATGGGTGAAAAAATGGCCTAAACATGGGTGATTGACATAAGGTTGAAAATTGTCCAAATATGGGTGAGAAACATGTGAAAATGGCCCAAATATGAGTGAAAAAATGGCCCAAATATAGCCCATAGTCTATTGTTAGTTTTTAAAAATGGCCCAACTAAGGCCCATTTCGGGTAGACCGAATGCCCCGAAATCTCCGACTGAACCGAACTCACTCCGAACCGAACCGAAATTAATACAGGTTGGGATTGGTCTCTAGATTATATACCCTGAACCCGATCGGGGTGCGACAAATCTACCCCGAACTGAACCGAACTGACCAAATAACACCCCTACTTTTGAAGAACTTGTAAAGTAGTATAATTATTTTGTTTATGAAAAAGTTCAACTCTAAAAGAGGCTCAAATTAAAGGAGGGCATAGTAAATAAATGCAAATGACAAGAGTACCGATCAAATGACTACCAATGGTATATTGACGCTTTCGCAGAGCCCACTATGGATCCCGCACAAATGATCTGAGCCGTTTAATAATTTAAAAAAAAATTTAGTGGACCTATAAAAATCAGCTCACTCCAATATGTATAGGTGCTTAATCCAATCTTTTATTTTTTCATTCAGATAGATATATGATTTTATAAAATTAAAAAAAAACCACATTTTTGTAATTTTATTAGTCAAGAATTTTTGTTAATATACTAGTTAAATTCTGGACCCTATTTTTAATATACTTAATAAATATTTGAGTTTTCGTAGACACTCTTCTAACTCTCTATCTCTCCCTCTCAAAACCTTAGCCGTCACATTTATCTTTCTTCTCCCTTTCACTCCCTCCCAAGAGTTTCGCTATCCTTATGTGGCGGCGGGAGATCAAGGAAGACCATGATACTAGTTCTCAATCTTTGTTTCTGTTTTCTAGTCTTTCTGTTTATTTTTCTTTTTTCTTTTTAGATCAATGATTTGTCGTCTAATCTATGAGAGTTTTATCTCTCCTTTCTTGAAGAGTTTTGTCTTTTCTTTCGGTGAGAGTGATCAGTTTTGTCTTTGGGTGAATATTTTATCTACACATCAGGTTTTTTAGACAATATTATTTCATAGTCTTTGGTGGAGCACCTCATGGTGATTGTGGCTTGTCAAATCTTGGGGTGCCCGGCAAATGATAGGAGCCGTTTAACTTTTTTTAAACATGTTTATAAAGTGTCCCTAAAGAATTTGTTTATATGGATCGTTTGTAAGTAGTATTGTTGTTACTCCCTCCGTCCCATTTTCATTGTCCTTTTTTGATGTTCGTGCAGTTTTCAATCGCTTATATCTTTCAATGTGAATCTCCAAAAATATGCAATATGGATCTTATTTGATAGATTTCAATTTGTTCTATAATACAAAGATGTCAAAATCATGAAAAATATTATAGATTGAAAGATATACGCAAGAGACAAAAAAGTGAAAAAGAAATAATGGACAATGAAAATGGGACGGAGGGAGTATTAATTAGTGTGAGATCCAAAAATGGATGTGTACTATTGAGTGTATGTAAATTAGGCCCTGTTGCCACTAACAAAAAATTTAACGCATTTTATTATCTCGTTTTCACTAACAAAAAAAATTTGTCAACAAATACTCTTTTTGGCTACAGTAACCCTATTCACGAGAGGAGTTCCTGTCCAGTTTTTTTAAGGTCCAGTCCGGTCCAGTTTTGGGCCGTTGTGGGCCCATCCCGGATCCACAACAATGATCGGAATCGTTCATTTTGTAGAGCTCGTCGAGTATGTCATCCATGTCAAAAATTAGCTTAATCGAATATCAATAGGTACATGAACGAAATAGATTTGTATAAGAAAAAAATGGGCAATTATTAATTTCAACTTAATTTTTGTCATTGCTTTTTTCTTGTACAAATCTGTTTCGTCCATGTACATATTGATATTTAATCAAGCTAATTTTTGGCATGGATGACATATTCGATAAGCTCTACAAAATGAACGATTCTGATCATTGTTATGGGCCCGGGATGGGCCCACAACGGCCCAAAACTAGACCGAACTGGACCCTAAAAAAACTGGACAGGAACTGCTCCCCCCTCTTCACAAATACACCAACAACTTATTCACTACAGAAAATTATTAGATATTTCTCAATAACTTATTCACTACTGAAAACACCTAATAACTTTTCAATTACAAATAAAAATAAACAAATAGTATTTCACTACGGAAAACACCCTGTTAGTGTGGTTCTAGCATTGCTCCCCAATGGTATGCCCATAGCTGGGCGCAATGAATGCTGGATGACTTCTCAGTTCCGTTAAGCTTTACCATAGCTAGTTTTGAATTTTAAAGGTGAGGGGTTAAATGATGATTGTTGGTGGCGATTTGATTGCAACGCTTTTGAGTGGTAAATATGGTCAACAATTTCGAGTGGTAATAATGAGAATACCATTAAAATTTGTACTGCATGTAATTAAGATTTGAGAGCTACTAGCGTGATGTCTTCATGACCTCATAAGGTTGTTTAAAAAGAGTTTTTGGATTTATCGCTGAATGAGAAACTTTTCTGGAGGCGGGGGGCTGCTGCCCCCCTTGCTGCTGCCCGACGCCGCTGCCCGGGTTTCTGGGCCCACTCCGGTCTCGCTCCGATAATCGGAAACGTTTATTTTGTAGAGCTCATCGAGTAGAAGAACCATGTCAAAAATCAGCTTGATTGGACATCATTAAGTGCCTGATCGGAGCCCATATAACTCTCGGTCCATGGGTTATAATGGATTTGATCAAGTGTTTCGGATCCATTCTTTTTAAGATAAAAAGGTTCCGATCAAGTACTTAATGATATCCAATCAAGCTGATTTTTCTCATGGTTATTCTACTCGACGAGCTCTACAAAGTGAACGTTTCCGATCATTGAAGCAAGACCGGAGTGAGCCCGGAAACCCCGGGCAGCAGCGTCGGGCAGCAGCAGGGGGCAGCAGCCCCCCCCCCCCCCCAACTTTTCTATATACTGGGAATAGGAAGAATGGTGGTGTTTCCTCCGGTTCATTTTTTATTTTTCAGCCATTCTCTGAAGACAATTTGATAATCAGCTCCGTTTATGTTGTAGAGCTCGGCAAGGATATTAATCTTGTCAAAAATATGTTCATCGTACTTCAGTAGATACATGATCGACACATGTAAAAATTAAAGAAAAACAAAAATTGGGTTCTGATTCAGTGTATTTTTGGATCCAGTTTTTTATTTTTTTCAATTTTCACCGATCATGTGTCTAATAAAGTCTGATGGATATGATTTTTGACAAGATTAATGTTCTCGCCAAGCTCTAACAAATGAACGAAGCTGATTATCAAAATGCGTTCAAAAAATGGCCGAAAAATTGAAAACGGACCAGAGGGGACACCATTACCCCTCCTATTCCCGGTATATACAAAAGTTTCTCTCGTTGAATGGTGTGGCCCATTTGCATGCTGCCCTACTTTGACTGGATTATTTGGTGGAGAATTACTCCCTAATTCTTCATTTATTTTAGCAACAAGATTGCTTCTTATTGTAATGATTATATTGACTTCTCTGCTCCCATGGGGTTCTATCATTTCTGGATATTACTAATAAACTACTCTCCTTTCTAACAATGTAAAAAAAAAAAAATTATAATGGACATCAAATAAAAGTATACACACTGCATGACGTTAACACAAAAATTCTTCTCTGAACGTAACATAATTGTTGATTTATTTTAGCAACAAGATTGCTTCATATTGTAATGGACATCAAATAATCAACTTAATTTTTCTACCTTTCCTTTTCAAACTATAGAAGCAATTTGAAATTGTCATTATATATTAAGTGTCCTTAATTATTTCAGGATAAGAACGAAAAACCAAAATATAACAAGTATAATTATGATGTTCCTCTAATAAATTGATTTTTTTTATTATAAAGAGCTGACAGATGCGGACTAATTACCAAGGAATAGTCCTCTTTGACATTCATTGCGTTTGGATTTTGAATTTATAAAAGAATGGAAAAAAATTAAGGAGTGCATGGACTAAGTATTACTCCGTATTTTAATTTCTTTCATCTCCCACGATAACCATCATACTTAATCGTAAATCCAGACCCAACAATAGAATGTTTTAATTGAAAAAAGAAAGAAAGAAGAGATAAACTTGTTTATGGAGGGGTGTAAACTCCATGTTTGCATCCTGCCATGTGTGGGTCCCATCAATAGTTTATCGCAATAATCTAAACCGTTCATTTTATAGGACCTGTAAAGTAGTGTGTATACGTAAAAAATTAGCTTGATCCAACATTTATAGGTATATTAAAAACTAAATTTTGGTTTATTAAATTGATGGCCTGGATCATTTTAACTCAAAAACTATTTACAGAATCCAGGCTAGGCCATCAATTTTATAAACCAAAATTCAATTATTTATATACCTATCGATTTTGTTTTTTTTTTTTTTTGATCAGCAAAAATAACAATTTATTAGAGATAAGAGAAAAGGTTTCCAACCAAAGGTTGAAAAATACAGAGTCCCAAAAAACACCTGAAGGCCAAAAATGCCCAGATAAAAGTAAATACAACTCATAACACCCAAAAGGCCTATGAAGCCCAAATCTAACAATAAATATCATAGCCCAAGAAATCTCAAAACCTAGCCAAAGAAGCTGCCCACCCAATCAGACAGAAATCACCATCACCACTGATCTGCTGCCAATCAAACCGACACCAAACCACCACTAGTCACCCCATCAACGCAGCAAACCAGAACCCAAGCAAAACAACCCATCGCGGATGCATCACCAAGCTGTTAGGCAAGAAACTGTGCCATCCAACAACGACCATGGTCGGAGCTGATGCCAGCCGCACCGTCCAACCCATAGAACCCACGTCGTTAGGCATGATCGGAAAAATCAGCGAAAGACCGACTGGAAAACCATGGGCAGATTTACGACCATGAACGGAAGAAACAAGCTACTCGGAAGGGGGGACCAAAAAAAAGAGGGGAGAAGGGGCCCACACATGGGGTGCAAACTTGGAGTTTACTGAAGTATGTATGAATAAGAAATGTACACACACATTTATAGCCTATACATTAATTTTATTTTTAAATATTTTTATTGATATCTAGTAAATATTGTTAATTTTTTTTGGAATTTTCTTGAAAAAATAGTTTATGTCATTTTTGAGTTCTCTTTTTTCGGACCAAAAAAATATTTATGGCAAATCGGATGGTGCCGCAAGGACTCCCCCTATTGTGATGCACTTTTGTGCTTGAAGATCCATTAGGAGTAAAAGCCACTTGAGGGTCTAGCAGTTTAATTTCAGTATTGTTCTACTTTGTTTCGAACTGTGTTTTTTAAATTAAAAAGAAGAAAAAATCAATCGAGCACAATTTTCCCTTATACTGTAGAAGGCATTTTGTGTAATTGTAGAAGTTCGTAAAGTTTTTTTAATGGTAACGATAAGAAAAGTATGTTGTCAAAAATAATCTTTCACGGACCTAAATCATTGATTGTCTAGATGAATGGATAAAATGCTACTGCTTGCTGTCATCCAAATCCGAACAGCGTGGAAATGGGGTCCAAAAAAATTCAATAATGAAAGACATTAATTACTACTATAGTAAAGATTTAATTAATAAGCAATGGAGTGAAAAAATAACTTTGTAATAAATGGTTTTGAATTCAATAATGTTGTTCAACATTCGCCATCATTTTGCCTAGGCAAGCTAAGGACCAGGCATGTGCTTTTTGGCAATAGGATTCCTCCACTTTGGGAACAGATTTTGACTTATGTTTTTTTTGGATTATCACTTTCAATGGCTAATTATTGGAACCAAGGTCCGACAGTGCACCTTACTACATGGTGCAATCAGCAATCCGAACCCCCTATCTCGGTTATCAATTATTCACATTTCATCTAACTAGCTAATAGACCACTCAGATCTGCAAGAGTCAAAATAAAATTTGGACCATTGATTGTTGATATAGACGGCTCGAATGACACACTACACCCTTGCAGTTAGGGTAATAAACGAGCCGAGCCGAGCTGAACTTTGTCGAGCTTGAGTCTCAACGAGCCGAGCCCTTAATGAGCCAAAGTTAGTTATTTTCTAAACGAGCCTCTTATACTCAAGTGGAGCCTTTCTTAACGAGGCGAGCTTTTGTCGAACGAGTCAAGCTCCACTCGACTTGTTTACTAAACAAGTCAAAAATTTGAACTCGAACTTGTGAGATAGTGTTAACTTTCTTTTCTGTCACACCTAACATGTTTGTGTCGTGTTCTAATGAGAACCATGTGCAGCTCGGAACCACCATCACCAAACAATGTCAAGCTGCAATATAATAATATTCGTATATAAAGGAAGTGAAACTATAAGCCAGCCTCTATTCTTCCTGTCTTCTTTTGTCCAGTACTTTTTTGATATGTCTTGCTTTTCGTAATTTTTGGTTTAGTCTTTCCTCATAATTTTTTGAGTTAATTATTAGTCTCAACGAGCGAAATTATAAAAATATTAAAATGTTGACCGATATTGAAAAAAACTCTTTTAATATGACACTTCAGACAAAAAAGACAATTGTTTTGAATTTTTCTATCATTAATGATTTTTTTTTTCTTTTGGTCATAAGTTTTTACTTTTTATAGTCCTCTTATCGAGAATGATGATTAATCCAAAAAAATATAATGCGAATCTCACAACAATTTAGAAAACACAAAAAGCACACAAAACGTAAAGGACCAAAAAGTTGAGAATGGGACATTGATAAAAGGACACCAAATTATTCGTGAGCTTAGCTCTTTTGTCAAATTGTTTTGAGATTTTTACCTCTAAATACGGAAAAATGAAACTTAATTTTCATTAAGGAGATAAAATACTTAATTACCACAAGATTCACTTTAACAAAAATACATTTACCATTAATGAAAGTGTCACCTTAGGGTTTTAGGGTACCCTTGAGTTTTAGGATTTAGGATACCCTAGGGTTTAGGTTTAGGTGCTTTTATAGAGCCTTAGGTTTTATGATTGGGCACTATCATAAGGGTTTTAGGGTGCACTTTCCTATTACAGGGTTTTAGCAGTTTAGGCACATTCATAGAGTACCCTAGGAGTTTAGGCATTTTTATAAGGAATTTTAGGGTTTAGACATTTTTATAAGGCAACTTAGGGTTTAGGTAATTTTATAAGGTACCCTAGGATTTAAGCACTTTCAGGGTTTAGGATTTTAAGCACTTTCATAGAGTTTCAGTGTTTCTTTAATTAGAGGAGACCTGTAGGAATTACTTTTTATTTTTGGACCTAGAGGTAAAAAGCCCTTTTGTTTTTAATAACAAAGAAAGTTTGAACATTTTTCAAAAGTACATTAAGCTATTGTTTGGGTCATTTAGTTTCTGATCATATATAGAAAAATAACGCTACTTGAGATAGGCTCAATTAAAGTTAATTCATTTGAGATTGATCAACAACTAGTCTAGTAGCCTCCTATATAAGCTAAGCTTGAACATGTAATTGAAGATTGTTTAATTTTTAAATGAAGCTTGAACCCATGAACAATTAACTACTCAGCTCATTCGGTTCGTTCATCAGTCCTATATGCACGAAACTAAATAATTATATATTGTGTAACATACTTTTGCGATACCCAAATAAGATCATTGTATTGTTTTGCATGTCCATTCTTTCAATCTACTAATGGGGGAATCGGTCTTTAATTTGATTATTTCATTGGATGAATGGTATATATATATTAAGATTATTTTATTGGCTTTGTCCTTTCGGTTTGCTCTCTTGAGTTCTATTTTGTTTGTTGTTTAATTGGGTTGTTTCAACAGATATTTCGGTTTTGTTTTTCATCGCGGTGTTTTGGTTGGCTCCTTACCTTCCTTTAGATTTGGTTTTCGGGTGACGTTTGCCGGCGGCCCGGCGTGCCCGTGATCCGTTAAATCTTTATAATCTTTTTCAAAGATTTATAAAAAAACTTAAATGTATTCTATATCAAAATGAGAATATTTATATCAAGCTATATTAATATTCTATTATCTGCTTCCAGAAGTCATGATATCTCTACGGGCATGGGCATGGCATGCAGTTGGTGAAACTTGAATAGTTCCATGTTCTTATCATGCTATATCAATATTCTAGTTGGGATAGACAATTAGGTCGTGTTTGAAGGCCAAGTTTTTCAGATTCTGAACAGATTACTTTTGCCGATTAAAAAAAAAAGTACTAAATTACAAAATTTTGTATTATAGTAATCAAAATCTATAAAAGTATTTGGAGGATATGCACATAATATATAGATTTTGCAGAAGAAATTTGTCAGTAGAAGAATAATCAGAATCTAACAATGGGGTGTTTGGCAGAATATTGTAAAATGTATTCTATCAAAAATGAATTCTCAAAAAAAATAAGAGTAAATTTCACTGACCTCCCCTAAGGTTTCTAACAAAAGTAGAGACCTCCCTTGAGGTTTTCGAAATGTCAATGGCCTCCCTTACTTTTCCTGACAATGTAAATGTACCCCCTTCTGTCTTCTTTTCCGTTAAAGAATTGAACTTAATACAATAATTTCATAAAGTTAGTTGCTAAAATGTCAAAATTACCCCTATGTTTTTCCTCTCTTCATCCCGTTCTCTCTCTCCCTCTATAATATAATATTCCGTCTACGCAGAGAACCCAACTGGGCATTTCCCCGTCTCTTTTCTCCTCTTTCTCTCCACTTCTGTTACCTTCACCTCTTTTCCTTATCTCTATTCCTACGACACAAACATATACAAAGATGACCCAAATTTCCCAAAAGTTTTTTAAAAAAGTCACGTAAAATTACAATTTTATAACCATTGTTGCCCAAAACTGAGGCCAACAGAAATGTTCCCAATTAAAAATACAAAAATCAAAACTCCAATCTATCTTCAATCTAATACTCTCATTTCCAGTAGATTAACTACCGAATTCCATATCCCGATTGGACCATCTATGTGTAATCTCGTGGAATATTGATTCAAACATAATCAACTTTAAGTGGGTTTACATGTATAAGCAATCAAATTGCACAATTGAAGCAAAACGGAACTTAAAGCTAGTCAGTGGGTTTACATGTGTAAGCAAGCAAATTGCAAAAAATTGAAAGAAAAAGCCAAAGTCACCGGGAACAGAGGCAAAAGCTGGGGCTCCAACGCTGGCATCGCGCCCTGGTGGTTCTCGGTAGGTGAACGTGAAACACAAACTATTTTTTGGCAGAAAATTAATTGCGAGTGGGGAAGAATTGGAGATCAATAAAGGTAGCAACACTGGGAGTAAGGAAGAAACACAATTTTCCCCCAAAGCAAGGAAACTTTGGTCACTGAATGTGAGTTATCGTAATTGACAAAAGTGGTGTTATAAATGGTGAAGACACAAGGGTTGATATTTCAAAAACCTCAAGGGAGAAAATAAGGGGGAGAGAGAGAGAGTGGCAACATGAAACAGGGGCATTTGGTCATTCACGTAGCCAACTTAACGTCGTTAAGAACTTAATAACAGAAGGGTGGAATCTTTATATTGTCAAATAAAGTAAGGGAGGTTATTGACATTTCAGAAACCTCAAGGGAAATGGAGAATGCAGAATCCAACTATCACCCATAGAAGAGCTATTTGAATTCTGATTATACTTACACTCATAAAATGCTTGCACCAAATCTACTTTGCTTATATCATCCAAACAATTTTACACAGATTCTTATTATAATTTCAAAATTTACAAACCACAATTCGCGGAGGTGACCATTAAGCTCTTCGGGAGGTGATTTTCAGATTCTACGGTCCCTATTTGATCTCTGTGAGGCTCAGTTTGGATGATTGAAATTTTCAGTAGGAATAGGAATCAAATTCCTAGGAATTTTATTGAGTGGGAATATGAATAAGATTATTAGGAATGAAATTCCTAGGAATACAATACCTGAATTAATTTCATTCCAGTGTTTAGATTAATTCAGTAATCCTATGTGTGAATCAATTTTTTTGGAAATTTATCAAAGTCAATATTTCTTTTTCTGTTTTTTATTGATTGAGCCAAGAATCTAAGATTCCCACGGGGTAAGGGAGGGATCAAATTCCTACTCAATCTGGTAGTGTGATTCCTGGTTGGAGTTGGATATGTTGTCAAGAATCAAAATTTTATTTTTGTCTCTCCCAAACGTGGGAATCCTGAGAGTGTGGCTTCACATTTCTATTCTTATTCCTTCCAAACGTCGAAATCATGAAAGTCACATTCACATTCTTTCTCAAAATTCTTTCCATCCAAACTGAGCCTTAACGTGTTTCGCCAGGATGAACTCCACAATTCGCAGCTTAACACTCACAATGTTAAAATGAAAAATCAACAATTAGTGATCAATAATGCGGTGGCCAAACACCCCCAGTTAACTTGTTGCTTCTAATAGGACTTGGCTTCTCTTCAATTAATGAAGGTTAAGGGGTGTTCACGGAAAATTATCCATTACACACCCCTCACATAACATGTGGAGTCCATACGAGACTCACATGTAGGCCCCACGTATTATGTGAGGGGAGGGAGTGTACTCCCGGATTATTGAATAATTACTCGTAGTTGATCACTCATTTCAGTCATGATAACAGCCTTAATTTTAAAATTTGAACCATTCATATTTTAGATCACGTTTAGATATGCTTTCTGTCGCCAGGAATTGTTTTAATCGAACATCTATAATAAGTACACGACTGAAACAAATTTGGTTCCATGCACATGAATCGGACCTGCTAAACCCAAATTTTGGCATCTAAATTTGCTCAGTTGATGTACTTACTTATAGATCTCCGATTAAAATAATATTTGGTGAAAAATAAGCATCTTCACATGATCTAAAATATGATCGGTTTGGATTCGAAAAATTGGGCCGATATCAGGACTGAAATGGATGGACTGCACCCCCTTAATACCCTCAAGTCGTGTCCTAATATGTTCACGTATTTATGAGGATAGCATTTGATAAAGGAATTATTAGGTACTTAAATATCGCATGCTTCAAATCTGTCCAATTTGACTCTAAAATAAAAAGGGTCACAGAAACACTAGTAGTATATATTTTCTTTTCTAGCTAATTCAACACGTGATTGAAATCCTCTCTAAACAAAATGCATTAATACAATAGAGAGAGAAAAAACTAGTAAAAAGGAATTTAATGTCAACATTTGTGTGCAATTGCATGCTTATTCAAGATAATCAGCTACGCAAACCAATCCAATATTTGATCCATTGAAGAAAGAAGCAAGCATTAACAAATACAGAAATGCTAGGGGTACAGTAAACCCCATACAGCAGTCACACACAGATTTATTTTGCGCCCGTTTTGGATCTCATAAAAATGATCGAAATTGCTCATTTTGTTCAAAATCTATTGTCTAGGATCTCTATAAAAAATTATCTCAGTCTGATATCGGTAAGGGTGTTTACAAATCAGTCAACTTTGCTTCAGAATTTGGCTTAAATTTCTAAAGCAAAATTAGATAATTTGTAAACGCTTTTACCGGTATCGGATTGAACTGATTTTTTACAGGGATTCTAAACAATATATTTTAAACAAAATGAGCGGCTCCGATCATCTTTATGGATGGGCGCAAAATGGATCTGTACGCAGCAGTTGTACGTGAATTGTTGTACCTGTAGCACAACTGTAATATAGTATATAACTGTATGCTCTTTGACAAATGTTTCAGGAACAAACGAACTCTGTTGCGATACTAGACTGGCCTAAATCAGACGTCGTTTGAGAGAGCGCGTTGTTTTCCTCAGATGGTAGCTAATGGGGCGTCATAGAGGCGATTGAAAGTAACCCATCAGAGTAGTGAAATTATTATTAATACCGATATATGGATATTTACCCAAAACAAAAACAAAAAACCAAAAAACTTCGA